>PVKM010021423.1:0-22575 GCA_004027735.1 Carollia perspicillata
CAAATTCATCAGGTCCTGGGGGTGAGAACTTCAACATAGCTTTTTGGGAGACACGAGCAATTCAATCCATAAGACAGTCCATCACATCTCACGGATTCCTGATCTAGGTGTGTGTTTCTAAGGACAGTTAAGATCTCAGAGGTGCAGCTGAAGAGTAAATCTGTGTGAGGCGGTACATTATTACTCTTGGTACTCTTGGTCTCGAGGGGTTAGAAACCCATCCTCCCCTAGACCAGGCTAAAAGGAGTTCCCAGGTTATAGAGTTGAAAGAAGAATGAATTAGACAGACTGTGAGCGGTCAGGGTTCCAGTTTGGCTCAGAAGCTCCTGGAACAAGGGGCGCCAGTGGGCCAGGATTTCTCTCATTCTCTTCTTTGGGCTTCATTCTATCCACTGTCCGTTGAAAGGACTTCTAACGGTAGGTCACATGGCTGTTGTCAGTTCCGAACTTTCACCCTTAAGCTTTCTAGCACCTGAAAAGGGCTGCCTTCAATGCCGGCTCTCAGGGGCAGACACCCCATGGGAGACAGCCAGCAGTCATGGGGGGAGGGGCGCCTTGTCACGGACCAGAAAGCTTTGGCTAGTCTGACGCAGTCTCCCCAAAACAAGACAGTTCCTGCAGTAGACATGTAGATAAGGGCAAGCAGACCGGGAACAACAGATAGCATTACATAAGTATACTACAAAAGGGCAATCCAATTTTTATGTAAATTATCTAGATGGACTCCAATCCCTGTTAACAGTCTCCAGGGAAATGGCTATGTTCTTTGTGTTGTGTCACTCAGTAGATCAGGTTTACATCTGTGCCCCGGGGCGATGACTAAATCTGAATTTCATAATAATTTCAGGTTGATTTGAACATTGATTAGGTCAGTTGTTTTTGCATGCAGGATTTTTGTCTTTTTGGGGTGGGGGGAGCATCTAATAGTCAATTATGGATCTAGCATTTATTTATAAAAACAGATTTTAAAGATAATTAGTAACATTAACTGAAGTTTAAAAGTGACTATTTTTAAAGTCCATATTTTAGCAAAGATATCTTTCCTTTAATTTCTCTTTCAAGCATTTCTTTAAATGTGAGACATACGCAACTTCACAAAGGCTGACTCACTGCAGGACTACAGTGGGCACAGTAAACGCGCTTCTACTTCCAGAGTAGTGGAACGGATTGTGTGGCTAAACCAATTACAGAAAGTAGGAGCAACTTTTAATGCCCCTCTGCCACTCTGCAGAGAACAGAGTGATTATGGGGGCCTAATCTTTTCCCTACCAAAACGTGCATCAAAATCTCGAGGCTGTCAGTGACAGATGGCTCCCCTGAGCACCAGGCCCAGTTCCCAGCTGCCAAGCAGACTCCTCATCTGGATACAAGTGGGAACCTCCCTCCCAACTTGAGCAAAAGCAACTTAACCCCCTGCCTTCTCCAGCACTTCCTCCCTCCATTAATGGCGTTATCACCCTCCTTGGTGACAAACTCCAGGGCAGAGACAGCCCTTTCTTTTTCCCTCTGTGCTGACCTTCCGTGAGTCACCTAAATATCATCCATTGTATCACCTAACTCGGCTGGGTATCAGAATCATCCAAGGGAATTCCGATGGGAGGTCCCATTTCTGGAGATTCTAAGCTGGTAGCTCTAAAAGTGACCTGAGCATCTTCATTTGAAGTTCCCTCCATCACCCAACACGTGATCTGATGAAGACCAGGCTGTTGGAGTCACTGTCCCAAATACCTCCAGTCCCCTACTACCCTAGCTCCACCCCCACTGCCTCCAGCCCCACCTCGGCATTCAGTGTCTCCAATCCTCTTACCAGCCGACCACTACACCAGCATGTGCGTTGGAACGCCTGTTTTCCAGGCACTCTGTTAATCGGTGGAAGTACAAAGATGGATAAAGCACAGTCCTCTGCTCAGGGCAACTCTTTAGTGAGAGAGATAATCCAGGAAACCAAATTTGGTCCTTGAGATAGGTGCTGTGACTAGGAGAATAGGAAGTACCCTACGGTCCCCAAAGGGACTGATTCCTTTTGATCAGAGACCTTTTGATTCTAGAAGGTTTCAGAATGCTTCACAGAGGAAGCAATGCTGAATTTAGGATAAAAATAAGTTTATTAGACAGAGAAGCGCCGGAGGGAAAGAATATTCCAGACAGTTTAAGCAAGGGAATGACATGATTAGATTGGTGTTTTACATTAATCTCCAGACTTCTCTTTTAAAACCACAGGTTGGCAGCTCCATTAACCCTGTTGGGAAGTCCTTGGTGGTTCTGCACTCTCTTCAGCATCAAATCCCAGCTCCTCAGTCTTCTACTTGTGGTCCTTCAGGACCCAGCCCATCTCCTCACCGCCATCACCCGTACCCTCCCCGCCCCTCCCTTGCTCTGCGCAGTCACAAAGGATCACTGGCTCTGCTTTTTCAAGGCTGAGTTACCAGCTCTCCAAGACGGTTCCCATCCATCATCATGCCGTTCTCTCCCTGTCCCACTCCTCTGCCTTTACTGCCTCATCCATTCCCATGAAAAAAAAAATCATTTCTTCACCGAGTTCATTTTGAGAGACTAAATATTAAATAGACGATGGCTGGACTATGTATAAAACTCGAACTCTCACCCATAACCTATAGCAACTTGCCCTGGAAATCAACCCCTCATCTATAATAAATAGCCCAGGATGACAGCCTATTAGAAGTCAGACCTCTAAGAAGCAAAGCTTTTATCTCTAGTAACAATCCAGGAAGCTAAACAATAACTTCTGTGACAATTGGCACCAAATGGCCAGGACTTGCTTTATAACTGACAGCTTCTTTCATTATTGTCCAGCCTCTAATACAGGACCAATCAGAGAAAGCCAAATACGCATCCCTAACCAATCACACAGGACATCCTACTTCTAGTCAGCTGCCTCTTGCCTATACCAACAGCCCCCATCAGGGCACACCCGAAGCCTTCCCTCTCCTCTGCCTGCCTTCGAGTCCCTCCAAATGCAAGTGCCGACGGCTGATACCCCCGCTTTAGCAATAAATAACCTGCGCTTGTTCTCTCTGGGCTGGTCTTTACTTACTCCCACAGTTAGTAAACGGTTGAAATCGACACACCAGAACTACGTGTGACTGGCCCCCCGTTTTTTTCTAAAGTCAACAAAATGCTCATTTATTGCTTTTCATGGTTAGATCAGTTCCCTAATCTGCATAGAAAGTAACTCATCTCCACACTGGCCTAAAGAGAAGTGGTCACAATGGGAGTCCCCAAGCCCACGTTGCCGAGTTTTATACACACACTGCTATAATAAATGTTGCATGTTCACTGGTTGATATCAGTCTGAAGTTACTTAGCTTGAGGTTGACATGTTATTGTACTAGCGCCACTTCAGTAATTTACCTACAAGGCTGAGACAGTATCTCATATTTTCAGCTTGTCACAGTGATGTATGTTTTTCTTGGCAGAAGACAGACCCTGCTGTCAGCCTCCTTTAGCCCTGTGAGGTGCCTCCTGGCCAGCCTCCTAAGGGTTTATCAGGTCATTTCCTTCTACTCCCTCCAGCCCTAAAAAATCGAATCCCCTGAAGTCCCAGGTCTCAATTTTCCAAGACTTCCAGGAACCCCGATTGAGCAATAGGAGTTTGAAGAGTCTGCTAACCTGGTAGGAGGGTCCTGGTAGGACCCTGTGGTTTGACATGAATTATTGTATCCTAAAGCAAAGTTCTCAAAAGCTTCAGTGGCTTTTCCATGGATACAGAATGACGTCCAGCTTTGTGACGTCAATCAACCAGCTCTGGCCTGCTTTCCCACCACTGTGCTCCTCCCAGGATCCTGTGCTTCGGGAGCGCTGAGCTCCCTGCCCCCAGTCCGTGCCCCCCACCTGTTCTCCTGGCTTCTCCTGCTTGAGATGCCCTTCTACCTGCCTCATCCAGGTGGGTGGCCACATCTCCCATTCTCCAAATCCAGCATCAGCATGGGAAGCACACAGTGAGGGGAGTTGGTGTGTGCTTAATACCTCCCAGGGGTGGGATGCTGGTCATGCCGTCCACCTTTCTGAGTCTGTTGCATCATCTGTAAACCAGGTTTAATACTAATTACCAAACAGGTCTGGGGATTTAAAGAGAAAAATGTTAACTAAAACATTCCCAGCTTAATGTTTTCTTTCTTGACATGGATGGTTACCCAGGCATTTGCCTTGTGATAATTCACTGAACTGTATATTTACATTGGTGCAATTTTCTGTGTGTGTTGACGTCAATGAAAAAATTAGAAGCAACTATCTAGTCCAGCTTAGTAGATTCTTAATAGATATTATAAATATTGGTTGCAAGTTGGTTGAATGTGTCCTCTGAAAACACATTTTGAAGGCCGAATCCCTGGTACTCGTGACTGTGTCCTCTTTTGGAAATATGTCCTTTGCAGTTGTAATCAAATTAACATGAGGTCATGAGGGTGAACTGTGATCTGTTGGCTCCAATGACTGACATCCTTGTCAGAAAAGACACAGAGGCAGACAGGGAGAATGCCGTGTGAAGACACAGACGCTTAGTGAGAAGAAGGCCACGTGACAACAAGGGCAGACACTGGGGCAAAGCCGCTGCAAGCCCAGGACTGCCAGGGACGCCGGGAACAACCAGGAGCCGGGGGAGAGAGCGTGGCTCTGCCTTGATCTCCAATTCTAGCCTTCGGAACAGTAAGAGAATAAAGTTCATTGCTTTAAGCCCCTGGGGTTTTGTTGTGACAGTAGCCCTAGGTAGCTTACTATGTTGTCCCAAATCCATTCCCATTCATAGCCTTTGAATACTTACGAGCCAGATAGCAACGTGCAGGCACAGGCCCACGGTCTCCTCCCCCAACCCTCTTGCCCTAGGTGCCTTCCCCAGCTATGTCCTTGGCTGCTAAACCCTGGTCCTCTATGTCACATTTCTTCTTTCCCATCCAGCCCTGCTTTCAGGCCTGGTAGAACCCAGGGCTCAGAGTTTGGGAGTTCTGTGAGGCCCAGGGTCAAGGTCAGGGATCTACTGTAGCTCTCTACCTTGCTTACAGTGGAAATCAACAGGCTCTGGGAGCTCTCTGCATGGAATACATGGGAAAAGGCACTCCAAGTTGCAAATAACTCACCTACAAATGAACTTTGGAAACAGGATAATCGGAAAGTTCAGGGGCAGCCTATGTTTGACGTTCAGGCCCGGTTTACAGATAAGGTTGTAACATTGTGCATACTGTAACGTCCAACAGTCCAGAAACATGCTGAGAGAGCTCAGAAGGCAACTCATTTTTCCTCCCACTGAAAGTGAGGAATGTCCTCTGAGGACTTGCCCTGCGATATGTGAGTGATTCGCTGTTCAGAAAACTGTAGCTCAGGCCTCCATGTGATTCTCATACTAGTCCAGCCCATCATAGGCAGAGCCTCTCTGGGGGCCTGATCCTCCTCGTGGGGAGGCAGGCAGGGTCCGAATCGGCTGAGACCCAGATCCAGAAAGGGAGGGGATGGTTTTCCCCAGGACAGCAAGTACAACTTGGTCCTCCCTGTGATCTCCTTAGAGGGACAGCAAGGACTTGAAGCACTGAATCCCTCCAACTCACTGTCCTTGACCTAGTGTGTGGCTCCCCTGCACCCCACCTCAGCCACACAGCTTGACTCTATCGCTTTACATATTGGTTTCCACATAAGACGGTATTTTAAAAGAGAGTCACAGCTAATATGTGTCTGTGTGCGTGCACCTATTTGAAAACCACTCCTAGTGGCCTGGAAGAACATTGCAGTGGAAGAACAATGACAAGTGCCCTTAAAAGAGACAAGAGAAGGTACAGTTACAGAGAGAAGACGAGAAAGCTACGTGAAGACAGAGGCGGATATACAAGCTACGCATTCACAAGGGAAGGACTGCCTGAACTGAGAGAGATAAGGAATGGATTCTCAACTGGAGACCTCTGAGGGAGCATGGCCCAGCAGAGGTATGGCCTCCCAAACGGAGAGAACAAATGTCTGTTGTTTTAAGCCACCAAGTGTAGGAAAGTGGCAGAGCCATCACGAGGCCTTTGAGTGTACCCGAGAGAGGGGACACTAGCCTTGCAAGTGTCTGCTGCGTCCCTCCCACTCCCAAGCTGCGGACCTGTGCCCTCTCTGTGTACACCAGTGACCTCAGCACTGTGTTAAAGGAAACATTATAATCCTACATCTGGGAGCTGGTCCCGAGGAAAGAACTAAGAAAACACGCAAGGATTGAACTCTAAATATGTTCATCACAGTGCTTTTCGGAATAAACGAAAGTTGGAAATAGTCTGAATGTCTCCCTACAGGGGATCGATTAAATACAGCATGGTGCGGCCATGCAAAAGAATCCTATGTAGCTATGAAACATAACTGTTGATGTGGAAAGATGTTACCAATTTGCTTGTATAAAAATACATTATTGTATGAGCTCATGAAAAAGACATACATAAGTGCCCCCTTTGAGGAAAGCATCCTAGGAACTTGTTTGGAAAACAAGGATTTTGGAGGAATGAGCTAACCCTTCTGCTTCTAGACCTGAGTTTCCAGGCCACTGTGCTTATCTTCAGACCTTGGACTTGGGACTGGAACGGGAACGTCCAACCAGAGTTCCAGTCTCCAGCAAGCCCCGCTCCCCTCAGATGGGCCAGCCACCCCCCCCACCCCCACGCCTGCCCCTGCAATCCAAGTTAGCATGAGGGAATTTCTTTTCTTTTTTAAACATTTTATTTATTTACTTTTAGAGAGAGGGGAAGGGAGGGAGGGAAACATCAATGTCAGAGATATCCGTTACCTCTCATAAGGCCCCCAACAAGGGATCTGGCTTGCAACCCAGGCATGTGCCCTGACTGGGAATCGAACTGGTGACCTTTCAGTGCACAGGCCGGAGCTCAATCCACTGAGCCACACCAGCCAGGGATGAGGCAACTTCTTAATCTATCCTGTTGTTACTGTTTCTCCTACCAGGATTTTGTAGAATTCGATGGTTTTTGCGTACTGACAAAAAGTCTCCTTTCTTTGTCTAAGGTCTGAAGTCCGGGGGAGGTTCTGTCCGCAACCAAGGACTTCCCAGTTTAGTCCTGAAGGGGTTTTTCCTCCGATTATAACCCAAAGTTTCACATGTCTTCCTGTCCCTATAGAGGTTACTTATACCATTACATGTGTGAATGCATATAGGAAGAATTCTGCCACCCACCAAATTCTCTAATTGGTTTATAGATTCTACAGTGTTTATTATATCACATCCTTAAAGACAGACATCTCCTTATCTTTACATTTTGAAAATCTGGCTGTAAGGCCAGCACACTCAGGCTCAGAATTCAATGGTGAAATTTAAATGTAAATACATAAAATGTGAAAACTGAATACCCCCCCCCCAAAAAAAAAACCATAAATACATGCATTATGTATAAATACATAGAAAAACCTGGAAGGGAATGTCGACACTGGTTTTCCTTGACAGAGTGGGTGGTTTAGGTTCATTAGCTTCTCTATGTTGTCTACAGTTAGTATGTAACTTATAATTATAGTGAAAGTATTAATAACAATAATTAGAAAAAGCAGTGAAGACATTTCATTTCGGGGAAGGATAAAATCTGAAACTTGGCATCAGCCACGCAGTGGGAAGGGTTGTTTTGCCACATAGAGAATTTAGGGAGGTGGGTCTTAGCAGGGGCTAGTATGATGCTGGGGGTCGAAGGGCCAGGAGGAGGCTAGAAAGAAGGGGAACGCTCAGTTCAGCACTGCAGGCCTTGTCAGAGCCCTTCACATGCCAGAGGCATTGCAAATCTCCGCCAGGTGGGAGGGGCTGCGATTTCCCTTGGAGGGATCACTGAGCTCAGAACAAATGACGGGAACAGCTCGGAGAAGCACAGAGGGGAAATGTCGGAATACTAGCTGACGAAAACCAGCTCCGTTCAGTGAAGAGCGAAACTACCCAGACACAAAAGTGGGGGAGAACGTTTTCGGTTTATAATACATTGCTGAGAAAGACCGGCTGCTCCCCATCAGCCATAAACTGAGCACAAGCACAGTGGCCCACGATCTTAGACAAGGTCTGAGCCCTGGGGCAGATCAGGTCCTCGTGGTCACTGGCGTTTGAGAAAGAATGCAGAAATTTTCAAGAGGGCCCTGAGATAGCGGCAGCCCGCAACGATAAGAGGCGATTGTATTATAGGAGAAGGGGAGCAATAATGAATGCGAATATCGGCAGATGTTAGCCAAACATACTCTAATGTAAAGAAAGCCCCCAGTAAATAGCGTCCCTGTGCCAACCTGTGGGGAGAAAAATGAGCCCTTTCTGGAACCCGGAGGCCAGCGTTTGGCTCCTCCAGAGAGAGCCCTGCCCGGACGGCCGCCTCTGTGCAGGGTGACTCGGCTGGATTTCCCTTTCCTGCCCAAGCTGAGGACAGCTCATTTGACTGCTCTTTTTCTCTTTTTCCCTCCTTAATTCTTTTCTTCTCCCCCCAGAATGAGCTGCTAGGAACCCAGAGGCATGAACGCCATATGCAGGTCTGCCTCAGGCTCTTGGCGGGTAGAAGGCAGGGGGCTGGGTGTCCACTCCCAGCCCGTACAGGATGCAGGAGGCCCAGGGCCGAAAGGAATGCGAGGGGACATCCTGGTTGTCTCTTCCTGCCCCACGACTAAACACCCTCTGTCCCCTGCCCCCCCACACACACAGCGTCCTGTCCTTCCTTCTTCCTGTTGTTCTTTCCCCCTCTCTCCCTCCTTTCTCTGAGTACAAGGCATTCAGTGCGGGTGTGGGGGCAGCTCTGTGAAGGTGCCGTTTGAGTTTTACAGGGCTCTTCCTTTGTGTTCTCTCCCACCCACCAGGGCTGATGTCCACTTCTGCTCCTGGAGACACAGAGCAGAAATGTACCTGGCAGGCTTGTTAATCCTGCAGGTCCCCGGCTCCTCTGGCGGGGCCCAGGTGAGGGTGAATCTTCATTAAAAATCAGCACAAAGCAAGACACCCGAGTGGTTAGTGATGTAGAACCAGGGGCAGCATCTGGTCAGTTACATGTGGACCCAGCTGGACCCAGCCCTGGTCTAATCTAAATCCTATTTATTTCATCATCTTAAATCTTTCAGAGGTGTGTCATCTTCATTTTCAATGCAACACTGTAGATAACACCCAAATTCTTAGTCAATAGTATGTCTGTAGCTAGTGTGTCTGTGTAACTGTCCAAATTGGGATACTTAGTGATGGAGACACCATTCATAACCATGCTGACAGACAGGGCTTCCCTGGCCAAGCTGGATGTACACTCTCTCTGCGTACAAGCCCTCCATGATCTGGCCCTCCTTACCTCTCCAGCCTCCTCAGAAGACTCTCTTCCTGGGACCCACAGCACTCCTACTACCAGAGACCCCAGGCTTCCTGTCCTACTCGAAATTCCCTAAGTGCTTCGCTCTCTCCTTCTCTGAACTCCATGGCCTTGGTCACACGGTTTTCACAAGGAGCCACCTGCAAGCAGCTCCCTCCGTAAGGCCTCAACTTAGATGTTACTTCCTTGTGACCCCTTCCCTGACCCCACTGGCCCCCCGAGGTTGGGTCAGGTCACCCTAGGGTGTGCTCCCCAAGTGCTGTGCTCTACACACGGTACTGAGGCTATATTTTTTTCGGGATCATCTTTTTCCAGGAGGGTAGAAGCTCGTTTAGGGCAGGTCTAGAGTTTGCTCTCTGCTGGGCAGGCCGTCCTGACTCACGATGGTGAGAAATCGACACACATTCAGAAAAACAGCACTTTTTTGCATTTCGATCTTCCCTGGGCTAGCGATAGGTGGTTTCATGCCTCTGCGATGCGGGCAGCAGCTGGAGCCACAGCTTCCCTCCAGCCCTGCGACCACGAGGGCGAATGACACGTACTCTACAGGGTGCCGGGTCGCCGGCATTTTGGACATTGTGCTTTATGTTTTCACATCCCATCATGTCTACAAAACTCCCACCTGTGTCTCCTGCTTCTGGTGAGAAGAGGAAGAGGAGGGTGATTACATATTTAGGGCCTAACTTGTCCATTAAGAGGCCAAGACAATCACTCAACCAGTTTGTCTCCTAAAACGAGGCGCACGATTCCATGAGGGATCCCACAGAGTTCCTTTAACGCATACTGCCTGTGCTTGCCCCGCCAGGTGTCCTCCTGAGTCCTGTCCTCCGCCAGCTCCCTCTGCGGTCAGAGTTACTCCTCTCAAAGGCTGTCCTGTCTCCTTTTCTCCAGCTCTCCTTTCCATATGGAAGGGAGTGGCTTTAGACACCCTGAGAGCGTTAAACACTTTCTGCCTCTTGGGAAAACAAGGGCCATAAAAACAAAAAAGACAAGACGTGGACAGGAGCTATGCTACCCGTGGCTGAACCGTGAACCCAGGGAGGCTTTGTCGCCTCACTGTGTCGGGCCCCCGACATCTGCCAGACAAGTTGTTTCAACGGGTGTTCTGCACCAGTAAAATGGGGATGAGGAACGGTGCCCGGTACCATGGTGAGTACTCAGTAACTATCACATCGACAGATATGCTGGTCCACGGGCTTCATCTCCAGCTGGGGATCCGCAGGGCCGGGTCCCAGCAGGAGCTGGGCGGGGCCGGAGGGGCCTGTGCAGCACAGGCTGTAGGCTAATCCTGCAGCTCTGTTCTGCTGTTGTAGAGAAACATCTGGAGGGGGAGGGCCAGCTGCAAACAGCTTTGGGTTTGGGCAACAGCCACTTCCAAGTTTTGTCCCAACCAGTGCAATCTTGGCACTCGGCTTGGGCCGAAGTAAACAGAAACACAGCAGAAGAGGCTGGGGGTCATGGGGAGAGCAGCAGAGAATGCCGAGGACCCTCTTCAGCTGAGATGTTTCACAGATGAAAGGAACCCGGTGTCAAAAACGTTGCATGGGACCCTGATGTTACCTGCCAATCGCCATCAATCAATAATTGCTAATTGATTAGCAGCAGTAGGTGTGCATTTCTTTCACTTAGAGAGCAAGGATAATTTTGATGTGTTCAGTGGATGAGCAGAGAGAGAATCCCGCTGTTGGAGCTGAGTTCGATTTTTTTCAGTTACAGTTGACATACAACATTAGATTAGTTTCAGGTGTACGACATAGTGATTAGACATTTCTATAACTTACGAAGTGATCACCCCCCCAATAAGTCTAGTACCTACTTGATACCGTACAATTATTACAATATTACTGACTGTATTTTCTCTGCTGCACTGTACATCCCCCCATGACTATTAAAAAGTTTTTTATATTGATTTGAGAGAGAGAGAAAAACATTCATGTTCCATGTGTCTCTCCACTCCACCCATTCATGTACTCATTAGTCAACTCCTGCATATGCTTCGACCAGGGATTGAACCCACAACCCTGGTGCATTGAGACGATGTTCTAACCAACTGAACTACCCAGCCAGGGCCCCATGACTACTTTTATACTGTCCCTTTGTACTTCCTAATCCTTTCCCCTTTTACACCCATCCCCCCAATCGCCCTTCCCTCTGGCAACCAACAAAAAGTTCCCTGTATCCCCACTTACTGTTAATTAGGTTTAACTCAACCTGAACGTGTCCTAATGGAGGAGAACTTTTCAGTTGATGAGGCACGTTTACTGAGTGCCCAGCGAGGGCTGCAATCAAAGGCAGACGAGAACCCTGAGCATCTTGGGTGTGTGTCTGACTTTTAACACCCCTTTGGTCTGTGAGCATCTCATACCCCAGGGTCCTCCCTGACCCTCCTCACCAAGCACAGAGTGGACAGGGGGAGATGAAGGAGTGTACATCTTCATCTCCCCTCTGGGTCCCTTGAGGGCTGTCCCTGCTAGGCACTGTCCTAGGCACTGGGGATACAGCTCTGAGCCAGGCAGAGGCTCCCCCAGCCCTCTCAGTCCTCCCCTTCTGAGGGAGAGACCAGGATCAAGTAACAACCCTGCTGGTACTGCAGGCCCGCCTGGTGGCTCCTGACATCCATAAGGCAACTCTGCACACACCTGGGATATGACAGTCACTCATTAAATATCAGTCCCATGAAAAGAAGGAAGAAAGGAGGGGGAGAGGCGGAGTCAGATAAGGAAGAGCCGAAAAATAAGGGCTGAGACTTGGGATTCCTTTTCGTTCTACCTTAGATCACTGCGCTGCCAATGAACCACCCCAGGTACTCAAAGTATGCTGGGTGGGAAGAACTGGGCCCCTATCCCAGCTTCCCCATCCATTGACTTGGGACCATATAATTTCAGGAGCTCTGTATTTTCAACTTCCAATCAAGGATAAGACTAGGATTTCACAGATGTGTGCTGAAGTTTAAATAAGGTATGTATAAAATAACTATAAAAATTCAGTGTGTGTTATAAGCAGCAAGAAAGAAAATTTGCATGTAAATATAGAATTCAGGGAGCTTTGTAAAAGGTTTCGTAAGTCAGATTGGCAGCTCAGGGTAGAAAATACACCTGCCCCTCACAGGGCCTGGCCAAGTGCGCTTTTTCTTGCCTTGAGCATTTTTCATCTGGGCCACCTACAGGCCTGGTGTCTGAAGCACCCAAGGCATTTAGGGTCCATGTTGCTTTACAGGAAGGGGGTGCAAGGAAGGAGAGGTTCCATGTGTTGCTGGATTTGACCTCTCAGCCAGAGACACAGGAAAATACACCCCATTGGACTGCCCCTCCCCCCATCCTCATGTGCGTTCACTTTTAACACCATGTTACAGGAACAATGTCACAGAAAGGAAAGCGTCAACACAGATGACAGGATAGCAGCAACACACACCAATGGGGAACTAGAAGCCCTTGGACATCGGTGGTGATATGCTGTTCTGCTCCCCTCCTCTCCTTTCCTCCACGTCTTCACCTCTCCGCTAACGCGCCAGGCCCTCCCCTGGGTCCCACCCCAACCCCTTCTCTGTAGATGCCTGGCCTTGCCGCCACCTCACAGAGGGAGTAGACGAAAGAGCAGGGTTTTTGCAACTTCCTGTCTCCCACCTCCCCCGAACCGTGTAGTCCATCTCCACATTCATCCTCCCCTCCTGACTCGAGGAGAGAGGGTCTTCCCTGCGCAATCCTACTTCTCCCGCCTCTTTGGAATCTTTCTCTGTTTTCTGCTGAATTTCATTCTATGAAATAAACCTGTTCCTGAGTCTTGAACCTCCCCTTCTCTCCCTGATGCTTCCACTCGGATGACTGAATGGATCCCCCACAGTGCTCTCATTATCGCTCTTTTGTCTTTCTCCCTTGGGAGTCAAGCTTTTGGAGTGGTTTGCACTTTTGGTCTCTGCCTCCATGCCTTACCTTCCATGCCTTTTACTTCCTTCCTAACCCACTATAATCTGCTTTCTTTCCCCATCACTCCACAGAAATTGTTCTCACTAATGTCAAGTCATACTGGAATAGGGCAGCGTCCTTATAAGAAGAGGGAGAGAGACAGACACACAGGGAGGGCACCAGGTAATGACGGAGGCAGAGACTGGAGTTACGTAGCTTCAAGCCAAGGAGCACCCAGAATTGCTGACAACACCAGAAGCTAAAAGAGGCAAAGAAATCTTCCCCAGAGACTTTAGAGAGACAGCATGGCCGGCCCCATGTTGACTTTCAAATTTTAGCCTCCAGAAATCAGTGTCAGGAGGACCAGGGCCTCTCTGAGGGGTTCCAGGGAAGGATGCTTCTTTGCCTCTTCCTAGCCGAGGTGGTTGTTGGCAATCCTTGGTATTCTTTGCCTTGTAGATGCATCATTACTCCAATCCAGTCTTCACCTTCTTTGTCCCATGGCGTTCTCCCTTGTGTCTGTGTCCAAATTTCCCCTCTTCTGGTAAGGACATTAGTCACATTGCATTGGGGACTACCCTAACTCAGCGTGACCTCATCTCAACTTGATTACATCTGCAAAAACCCTATTTCCAAAAGAGGTCACATACCAATGTTCCAGAGAGACGTTAATTTTGGGGGATCCTATTCAGCCCAGCACAGTGAATTTTACTGCAGATTGTTTTGTATCTTTCTTTAAAAAATGATTTTATTAATTTATTTTTAGAGTTAGGGGATGGGAGGAAGAAAGAGGGGGGAGAAACATCCATCAGTTGCCTCTCAAATGCACCCTAACTGGGGACCAAACCCACAACACGGGCACGTGCCCTGACCAGGTATTGAACTGGTGATCTTTCACTTGGCAGAATGACGCCCAACCCACTGAGCCTCACCAATCAGGGCTCTCGTATCTTTTGAATTTTGCTTTTTGAATGCATCACTAGCCACTCACTAGGTACTCGATGACTATTTGATGTGCGTAGTTTGACCTTATTTAATATCCTTAAAGCAAAGCACAGTATCAACAGCCAGGTATTTGGCTCCGACACAGCCTCGCCTTCTCTTTGAGCCAGACTGCAATCACTCTGGGGGCAGCAACCCCCCACGGGTAGGACAACTCTTGTTTCCTTAACCCTGCAAGTGCGCTACCTGGCTCTCAGTAACCGCTTGCTAAAGAACGGACGCGGTGAGTATTTTCTTTAGGTTTAAATGGCCTTCTGCAAATCATTCTGAGTACTGTCATAGTTATGCATGAAGAATCATAAACAAAAAAGATAATAATTTACATGTATATATGCTTTGCTCATTCACAAATCCTTCTTGCATGTGACTGATCTGATCTTCAGACACCCTGGAGAGAAGCTGGGCCTCAGAGAAAGTTTCTTGCTCCAATTCACGGGGCTAGTAACTGGCTGGTTAGGACCCAAATCTCTTTGCTACTGTTGAGTTCTGAGTCTTGTTCTGCTTTCAGCGAACAGGTCTGGCTGAAACACGGTCCTTCTGCTTCATCTGGCATGAAGGAAGTTTCCATGAGGAAGAAAAGACCGTATTTCTCTTTGAGAATGACAAACAGATACACTCGAAGACAAGAAAGTGAAATTCCAATTTGCTATGAGAAAAGTCAAATGAAGGGTTTTTTCTAAGCTTAAAGGTAACATTGAAATATCTAAATAGTAAACATTTAATATTTAAAGCATTTGCTTAAACAAATTGGCCCTGAGTGGCCGAGACCAGATTATCCCAAATTATTATTATTCGACAGATTTAAACAACTCTATTTCTCTATTTTCTACTCATGGCACATGATCATCATTGGTAACATTTTTTATGAAGCTGCAAATAAAAATAAACTTTTTCATCTGATTGTCTATATCAGTGATTTTCAACTTTTTCATCTCACGACACACAGAAACTAATTGCTAAAATTCTGCAGCACAACAACAAAAAAAAACTATATTTTTTGCCAATCTGACAAAAAATTAGGTATAATTTTGATTTATTGACCCCAGACAGCTATTGTTGTGTTGGCTGTTGTCATTTTTTTATTTGACAATCTAAGGGAAAAGAGGTCAGTGCTCCCGACTAAATAGTCGGGTATTGCACGCTTTAAAAATTCTTGTGGCACACCAGTTGAAAATCACTGGTCTACACAAAAGATTGGCACAGTATGACCCGTGGCATGTTTTTCTACAGCCTGAGAGCTAAGAATGGTTATTACATTTATAAGGGTTGTAATAAAAACGAAGATACGCGACAGAGACTGTGTGTGGCTTGCAAAGGCCACATTTACAGAAAAATTTGCTGAGCCCTGATGTACATACACACACACACACACACACATTTAAAGATTTTATCCATCTATTTTTAGAGAGGAGAGGGGAGGGAGAAAGAAAGGGAGAGAAATATCTATGTGTGGTGGCCTCTCACACTTCCTGCCCTGGGGACCTAGCTTGCAACCCAGGCACATGCCCTGATTGGGAATCAAATCGGTGACCCTTTGGTTCACAGGCTGGCCATCAACCCACTGAGCCACACCAACCGGGGCTATATATATATATATATTGCTAGATGAGACATTACGTAGTTATGTAAGTATGTGTGTGTGTGTGTGTGTGTATGCATGTATGTATGAATCTATTTATCTGTCATCTCTTCCCTCCCTTATCCCACAGAAGGTTCTATTAAAGCAGATGGGCTCCCAAGGTTCTATGGGACTTCTGCAAAATAAGCGTCTTCAGCTGCATCGTCACGGTACCCATGGCTGACAGGGAGAACACAGAATCGAACTGCCTGCTGTGTCCGATGAACGGTAACTAGAAATGATGAGCGGCATGGAGGACAGAGCCAACATGGAAGAGCAACCTCAGCTAAGAAAGGTAACTCTATAGAATTTCATATAGAACTTTTATATAGAACTTCATATTTTTCAAGTGTATTTTAATTCCCTTTTATCAGTTTTCCTGTAACTCCCTGATGCTCTGTGTTATGTTAATGACGGAAAAATCAATGAAAAAATAATGGTCTAAGTCAATGCTAGGCAGTGACCTGTCAGACTAAAATTTGTTTTCTGGCGCTATATGGATACAGATTTTAAACATTTCTGCTCCTTCCTAGAGGTGATTGAATTGTGATATAAGAGCCATTACTGTTACGATGTCTTCCTTTGAGACTTGAAAGTGGTCTTTCGGCTCCCAGGGTCCCTCAGTTAAAGTGGAGATTCAAGAGACTAGAAGAGACAATGGCAGGGCTGGAGGGAGGGCAAATAGAAAAGATAAGTTTTGTTCCAGATCTGGGCCTTGTACCTTTGCTTTGCCCAAAGAACACACAAAGCATGGTTCACATGGGGGGTTGGGGTGCGGGGGATGGAAGAAAGTGGAGGAGGAAGAGAGTGGGAGGGAAACAACAGACGGCATGCCCACTTTTTAAAGTTAAGCTTTACATCACTTCACTTTTGTGAAAGAACTGCATCAGATCAGACAGTCCTCACTTAAGGTGATTTGACTTAACGATTTTTCAACTTTACGATGGTGCAACAGTGATATGCATTCAGTAAAAACTGACTAGGCTAAGCTATGATGTTGGTAGGTTAGGTGTATTAAATGCATTTTTTGACTTACAATATTTTCAACTTACGATGGATTTATTAGAACCTATCATCTGTACTGTTTTTGCTAATTGAAAAATTCAGACATAAAAATTACAACTGAACTACAGAACAACCATCATTTAGAACCATCTGAAATCAGGCTGAATGGAAGTCCCGTAACCAAGGATATAAAGAAGCCACATCGAGACTGGTAGGAGGGGCAGAGAACCAGCTTGTCGCACACCCACGTGTGGCAGATAAAATCAGAAGAGTGATTTTGGCTGAGGAGTGAGGGTCTCAGTCTGACACCAGGCCCCCAGTCTAAAGTTCTAGTGCTAGAGAAGAGAAGTCCCCGTAACTTCTGGCTGTAAAACCAGCTCAGGTTGGGTCTGAGTGAGACAGGGGACTGCTGAAGTCCCATGCCTTCCTGTTAAAGGGCCAACACACTGATTTACTCGGACTTACTCCCTCTGAGTTTCAATGCTGGGCAGCAGGGACATACAGGGAGGAACTGAGTTGTCTAGCAGAGGGGCGAGAGCTGGAGGGACAGCTTCCTCCCAGATAGAAATGCTGGCAGAGACCATTGTTCCTTTTCTTGGTCCATCCCTCATAGAACCAAGAGATACCATATCTGAGTTTCTGTCAATCCCATTTATATTGAGAGCCTTGCCCTGGTGATTCCCTGAGACTCTGCCCTGCCCAACTTGTGGGCCCAACCCAAGCTGTTTCCAGTGACATTCCCATACAAATGGCCTCTCTTAGCTCATGCTTCGGACTTTACCCACATCTCTCAGACTAGCAGCATCTGGCCTCAGTGTGCCCCATACCTCTTGCTAAGTGGCCCAGGCCTGGCACTGGCGGCAGCTTGACTTGGTTCACAGCGTGGCCTCTCCTGGGCACCTCCAAGCCCAGCACAAGTAGGAGCCATCACTTTGTAGCTCATGCTGGGTAGCCCTGGGCAGGGCCCAGGTGGCAGCTGACTTTTACCTGCTTCTCCTGGAGGACCCAGAGCCAGCTTCAGACCATGTTGAAGCACTACCCAACCTTTCCACAAGGGACACACTCAAGGGGCAGACTCAGCAGGCACCAGAGCCCCGCTAAAGTAAATCCTGCTCTGTGGCATTGGCACCTGCACAGCTGATCCTCCGTGGTGTTCTCAGCTAGTCATTGCAGCCACTCAGCTTGGGGGTAAGTCCTTCCTGTTGAGGTGTCAACAGCAATCAAGGCTCAACTACAACAGGAGGGTGCACGCAGCCCACACGAGGGGTCACACCTGGAGAGCCCAGCTGGGGCGATTTAGGAGGCTGTGCCACTGGACCCTACAGGACACCTATTGCATTAGGCCACTCTAGCAAGCCCAGGAGATGTAGCAGCTCTACCTAATACATAGAAACAAACACAGGGAAGCAGCCGAAATGAAAAGAGAAAAAAATATGTCCCAGATGAAAGGCTCCAGAAAAAGAACTAAACAAAGTGGAGACAAGCAATCTACTTGATGCAAAGCTCAAAACACTAGTTAAGGACCTGACTGGTGTAGCTCAGTGGATTGAGCGTGGGCCTGTGAACCAAAGAATCGCAGTTCGATTCCCAGTCAGGGCACATGCCTGGGTCGCAGGCCAATTCCCGGCAGGGGACACATGAGAGGCAACCATACATTAATATTTCTCTCCCTCTCTCTCCTTCCCTTCCCCTCTAAAAAAGATAAATAAATAAAATCTTAACAAAAATATGGGGGTGGAAAGATTTTTTTTATTAAAAAAACACTAGTTATAAGGATGCTCAATGAACTTAAGGGAAGAGTAAATAAACTAATATAATATTGTATGTATGCTTTAATAGAAAAATAAAAAATTACTTAAAGTCGAAAAAATTCCAAGAGGATTTCTGCGTCCAGCGTTTGTCTGCAGTGGGCGGTTACAGAGGCTGCACGCACCGATAGGTGTGGCGGCACAGACACGCACTCTTTCTACTTTATGTAGGCTGTGTATTTACCATATCATTCCTGCTTCTACTGTGTGTTAGCATTAGTTTGGGTCTTATGTGCTACTTGATATGGTTTGGTGGGTTATTTTTGGAGCCTGGGAATACTCACAATTTTTTCCCATGTAAAGTAATGGTCATTGCGTCTGAGCTTTACACCACTTGTGTTCCATAGGAATGCTCTACGTTCCGAAAGTGGGAAATGAAAACACCAGCATTGTTTGCTTAGACAATCAGGACCCTCATTAGCAGAAAGACTAAATCCTCTCCAGCTCACACATTCAACGCTCTCCAAAGACGACTCTAGGCTCTTGACTTCTCTGACCCTTGGAGGACAAAAGTGACGTATGCCCCGTGTTGCTCCAGTAACGAGACAGTGTGTGGTTTGCCTTTGACGTCTCCCCTCCCACCCTGTCAATAATTGGACTGCAGGCAGGCCCCAAACAAGTCTTTATTTGCCAGGAGGGAAAAAGGGGAAAGGTTGAAGCTCGAGAACCCCATCAATTCCTTGCCTTGAGCTAAATCTTTTAACTGTGTGAGTGAGTGGCTCATGTTTCTGAGAATTTCAGGGATGGATGGAAGGCTGCTCCGTCGTGGGTCCCCTGGACTCGTTTTCTGGGGCCAACTGAACAAGTGATCACAAACTGGGCCGCTGAAAACAACAGAAATTCATGGTCGCGCAGTTGCAGAGACTACAAGTCCAAGATCAAGGTGTCGGCAGGGTTGGTTCCCTGCAAGGACTGTGAGAGAATGATCTGTTGCAGGCCTCTCTCCTGGGCTTGTGGATGGACGTCTTCTCCCCAAGCCCTTCACGTTGTCCTCCCTCTACACATGTCGGTGTCCACATGTCCTCTTTTTATAAGGATACCAGTCATATTGGATTAGGGCCCACCCTCATTACCTCGTTTTAACTTGATTCCGAAAAGGCCCTATTTCCAGAGAAGCTCATATTCTGAGGTACCAGTGTCAGCACTTCAACATACGAATGTTGGGGAAACATAGTTCTACCCATAATGTCATCCCACATGTCACTGTCTACGCCAGTTTGTCACTCACCCCGAGTTCTGCCAATGTCCTCTTTCCCCCACTGCTGTGGGGTGATTTAGGAAAGGAGAAATAGCGTCTTGGTGGCAGAGAGTTAGCTAAGGGGGTTGGTTTGCATAGGAAAGGTATGGTCCTGGGCAAGTTGTTATTCTATTTAGGAATTAGCTTGCCCTGAGGAGTCATTCCCTGGGTCTGTAAGGCTCCCAAAGGCCAGAGTATGAAGAGTACAGAAAATAAGAAAATGTAGTGACTATAAATGGCCTTGTGATGGATAGATGCCAAGTAGACAAACACACCTGGTCAATCTGATGACCTCGGGTCCTTAATTACACCTGCAAAGACCCCTTTTCCAAAGAAGACCACATTCACAGGTTGTGGGGAGACGTTTCTTTTTTGAGGGGGGCCACTACTCAACTCCCCACCAGTGCCCTGCTAAACACATGTCTGGCTGATCCCCTCTCCCACTATTCTGGGTCAACCCCTGGTCATTTTTTGGTTGGAGGATCACAAAACTTGCCTCCTTTTCCCACCTTTTTAAATTTGGCCAGCCTTTGGGCAGCCTCAGAATGATCTTTGTAAAATGTGAAACTGATCATGTCAATCTCCGGCTTAAAAAGCATTGTTCCGAAACATGGGGCATCAGCATTAATTCTGCGTGTTGCAGAAAATATGCTGTAAAGGAAACATTTCTAAGCTTACCAACTGCAGAGATCATGCTGCAGTTGGTAGATTAGAACAATTTAAACTCATTCATCTGGGTGCCGGCTGCGCGTAAGCTCCCACTTGATGCCCGAATTAATGAGTTAATATCACACGCTCCAGGGTCTTCCAGCTGCTTTAACCTAATTGGATGCAAATTAAATATGTATATTTAGTAAAGAGAATCGGAAACTTTATAATCCCTCAGAGGAAAAAACCTCCCAAGTATTCAATATGGCCAACTGTTTCCCTTCGACCCTAGCAGGAGCTAACCTTGGGTTTTCCACACTTCATCATAAACGGAGAACAACGAAATCTCCCCATACCCTAGGCTGCACAGGGTAAAGACATGGGTAGCCCAGGCCCACACTTCATTTCACTTGAGACCATGCACACCTGCTTTACTTAAAAAACACAAACGCTGAAGTTAACATGAGCAGTTTTAAAAAGACAACTGTATTTCAGTGCTCCTTACAAAACACTCATCCTCCGGGATGCACTGGGAGTGACCTGCAGGACCACTCGTGGGGTGTCAAACTCATTTTCACGGGGGGCCACAACAGCCTCGTGGATGCCTTCAAAGGGCCGAATGTAATTTTAGGGCTGTGTAATTGTAACTACTCCTTAACTAGGGGCAGAGAGCTTGGCGCCGCCACTGGGTAGAGACAAGGTGCCGGGCTGGATAAAACACGGCGGAGGGCCGGATTCGGCCTGCGGGCCTTGTGTTTGCCACCTGTGATGCTGTTTCAAAATCAGTACAAAAACCAAACTCCCAATGATTCTGGAGTCTTCCCTCCTGGAAAGCAAGTCATATGTTTAAAAATAGAATTCTATTTCTGAAGCCCAGACAATAAAATTTTAAGACACGAATCAGAAAGCCTCAGCGTCGAACCTTTCTTACTGGGCCTGTTCCAGGCAGCCCGGCAATGTGCTGGCACGTGACTCCCTGGGGGCGGGGTCGAGCTCTTCATCGTGCGTCATTAGACCTTGGCTTTTGCTCTGATTTATTAAGTCTCTTAAGATAGCAAGTGATAGAAATGTAACTCAAACTGCCATAATGTACGAGCGCTTTTATTGACTAGGTCACTGAAAAGTTTAGGAAATGGTTTGGCTTGTGTTCTGACTGGATCCAGGGACTTCAGCAAAGATTAGCAGGTGATGCCCCTTTCTCGATGTCCTTTTTTTTCTGTCGGCTTCATTCTCAAGATGCCCATGTCTAGGTGGTACCCTGGCAGCTGCAGGCTCCCTCTTACCGACTCAGCAACCTCAGCGGAAAAACTAGTACTTGGTTTCTCCAAACCTTCCCTCCCCTCAAAGCCTATTCTGGGTCACATTTCCATCCCTAAACCCATCCTGGTGACTGGCAGACATGGGTCACTAGCTCATACCCGGACCCAGGGATGGGGTGGCTCTAGGAAAATCACCCAAGAGCAGAGAGAGGCTGTTCCTCAAAGGAAAAAGTGCTGTTCCTACAAATAGGAGATTGGATACTAGGCAGGCAAAAGTGAAATCTGTCCACCATATTTCAGGATAGGAGCTGGCAGCACATAGAAGAATATGTTTAGCACACAGAGAAGGAATTCATTTGTGTGCGTACATATATTACATATACACATATATTATGTATATACAGTATGTATATTATGTATATATAATGCATGTGTGTGTACATGTATACACATACACAACACACAAATGTATGTATAAAATAAAAAAATATATATTTGCCCCTTTTATTAGAAGACAGCATCTGAACTTTATCACTCTCCATGTGCTAAATCACAGGTGGTTCTGAGGCGACCAGGTAATGACGTTCAGGCTTATTTATGACGTATATGGACCATCGAGCTTCAGGGACTGATCTCTCCCCACGGACATGGTGCAGATCTGACTCTCAGCATCCTGTGAAGGACAGTCACTTCTGCAGGACCTTACCCCCGCTACCTTCCTCACTGCCTTAACCCTGGCCTTGACTGGAATCCGCTTCTCAATGCTCTGTGGTCTGTGACACGCTGGCTAGGTAAGATTTGCA
>PVKM010021424.1:0-22589 GCA_004027735.1 Carollia perspicillata
GACTCCGCCCCTCTTACCGGTTGGGTTGAATGTCCGTGAACTTCCGCATTTCAATTTTCTGAGTTCTGGTTGTGTTATTGTTTATAAATATTTGTTGTCCTTAATCTTGGTTGTGAGAGGAGGCACAGTGCTTCCACCTACGCCTCCATCTTGGCCGGAAGTCCCCTGGTTCCTGGAGGTTTCTTAAGAAGTGAAGTAATCAGATGTGTTTTAGCATGATTATTCTTGTGGCAGTCTGTAAAACATCAGGAATGTCTGCTTGGGGGGATATTGGAAGCTGGATAATTACTCAAAAGAAAGTTGTAGTAGTTCAGGGGAGAGCCAGTTAGGGTCTGAATTACTGCCTTAATGATGATGGAGATAAGGGTGGCAAGGGAGGGGATTCGGAAACACAGCTTTGGTAGAACTGACATACTTTGGGGGAGATGAGGAAAGACTGGAGTTAAGATCAGTTTAGTTTTCCTAGTTTGGGTAATTAATGTCATTGCCATCTTTCTATCAAGGGAAACAAAACAAAAAGGCCAGAGGCATTTTAGGGGGAGATCCTTTTTGAACTTGTTAAAATTGAGGTGTTCATGATGGTTCCAGGTAAATAATTAGTTGTAGGAAATATGGATATCTGAGACTGAAAAAGGAAATTTGAGGTGTTGAGAGCCATAAGAATGGAAGATCAGGCCTGGGAGTATTTGTAGAGTGAAAAGGAGCAAAGGATGAAGCTGAGTGCTTGAGGAAACTGACATTTTATGAGCAGAAATGTGACCTTGTTGAAGAACAGTTATGTGAGGGGGCTCTGCCTGCATCTGTGTTCCCCCCAGTCGACACAGATGAGAATAAGTCTACCAAGACAGGATCTGTTTGGGGAGAAAAGGCTGACCAGTCTCTCAGAGGAGAAAGGCTTTGAGCCTCTTTCTCAATGGGCTTTTATTGGGTTTAGTTTGCATAGGAATACAGGATGTATAGGTAAAGCTTATCAATCTATCAATCATTGTCAATGATGAGCAGTAATGATCAAGGAATAGATAGCATTCAAAGAACTGTGAGGGCTTATTCTGAGTCAGAGTCAAATAGATGCCAAAGAGCCATAAAACTTTGGGAAAACAAACTCATTTTATGTTTGGACCCTTAACATTTACATTGAAGGCGTTCTTAACAAAGCAAGTTTCACAGGATTTTATGCATTCTTTCTTAGGCCTGATCGCCCCGGGAACCGCCTGTTGCAGCACATGGCTGCATCAG
The DNA here is from genome assembly GCA_004027735.1 of Carollia perspicillata. Lineage (NCBI taxonomy): Eukaryota > Metazoa > Chordata > Mammalia > Chiroptera > Phyllostomidae > Carollia > Carollia perspicillata. The sequence continues at coordinate 1,237 of PVKM010021424.1, forward strand.
CATTGTTTGAGGCTTAAGTCAGGCTGGGGGAAGTAAGGCAGCCAAGAGATTAGGAGACTTCTCACAGATAGAATGAGGACTCAGGCTATAACAAAGCCCAGGGGTGAAGGTCCATCACCCTTTTTCTATAGCCCCCCAAGTCCTTCCCTGATGGTCCCATTGAGACTGCCTGTCTTATGTTGTCCCTTCCTTGAGGAATCTTAGGCCATCATTGGCTAACCAGTCATCTGCCCAGGTTCAAGCAGGGTGAAGTAAAGGGGTCAGAGGCTGCGCCCCTGCTGGGAAGGTAAGTTTTGTCTCCTCAGTGGCCTATGGTCCCAAGATCTTTTTACTCAGCCATAGCCATATGGGGGTTACAGCCTCTGAAACCAGGCAGAGTGGTTCCCAACACAGTTAAGTCATAGGAAAACTGGGAGGGAAGCCAAGGAGGAGAATGTTTCTAGGTTTTCTGAAACTGGAAATTAGCATATCTGAAATTCGATTTTATTTAAACTAGTCTTAAAATTTAAATTTATTTTATAGAGGTAAGATAATATGACATCTTACTATTGTCCTAAGGTGGTGTCACATCTTATTGTTACTTATTATTATATGTCCTATACTCAATTTTATATTTTTAGGTGTCTCTGTTAATATGATAATTCATATTTACCTTTAGCTTCACAATCTCTTCTTTTATTTTTTAAAGATTTTATTTATTCATTTCTAGAGAGGGGAAGGGAGGGAGAGAGAGAGGGAGAGAAACATTGATGTGCAAGAGATATCAATTGATTGCTTCTCACACGCCCCCAACTGGGACCTGGTATGCAACCCAGGCATGTGCCCTGATGGGGAATTGAACCAGCAACCTTTCCGTTCACAGACCTGCACTCAATCCACTGAGCCATATTAACCAGGGTCACGGTCTCTTCTTTATTTAGTATGTGTACATAGGAGATCTCAGTTAGGTATTTTATTTTTTTCAGATTTATTTTTTATTCTTGTTTATTCAATTACAGTTGTCCCAATTTTTACCCCTTTGCCCTCCTCCATTTAGCCCCACCCCTGCTCCCATAGTTCATCCCCACACCGCTGTTCATGTCCGTGGGTCATTCATACATGTTCTTTGACTGGTCCCTTCCCCTTCTTTTCACCATTCCCCTTGTGCCCCCTTGTCTTTGGCAGCTGTCAGTTCGTTCCCTGTTTCTATGCCTCTGGTTCAGTTTTTCTCATTAGTTTATTTGTTCATTAGTGTCCTCTTATAAGTGAGATCATATGGTATTTGTCTTTCTCTGACCGGCTTACTTCACTTAGCATAATAGTCTTCAATTCCTTTCATGCTGTCTCAGAGGGTAGGAATTCCTTCTTCTTTCTTTGTGCTATGTAGTATTCCATTGTTTAAATGTAACACAGTTTTTTAATCCATTCATGTACTGATAGTTACTTAGGCTGTTTCCAACACTTGGCTATTGTGTATAGCGCTGCTGTGAACATTGGGATGCATAAGTTCTTTTCACTTGGTGTGTCATTATTCTTAGGGTATATTCCCAGGAGTGGAATTGCTGGGTCAAAAGGAAGTTCCATTTTTAATTTTTTTGAGGAAATTCTGTACTGTTTTCTACAGTGGTAACAGCAGCCTGCAATCCCACTGACAGTGTAATAGGGTTCCCTTTTCTCCATATCCTCGCTAGCACTGGTTACTTTGTTGATTTATTGATGATAACCATTCTGAAAGGTGTGAGGTGATATCTCATTGTGGTTTTAATCTTCATTTCTCTGCTGATTAGTGACATTGAGCATCTTTTCATGTTTATTGGCCATCTGTTGTCCTCTTTGGAGAAGCGTCTATTCAGGTCCTTTGCCCATATTTTAATTGGGTGGTTTCTTTTCCTGGTATTGAGTTGGATGAATTCTTTATATATTTTGGAGATTAAACCCTTGTCCGAAGTATCATTGACAAATATGTTCTCCTATACAATAGGCTCCCTTTTCATTTTGATGATGGTTGTTTTTTAGCTGTGCAGAAACTTTTTAGTTTGATGTAGTCCCATTTGTTTATTTTGTTCTTTATTTCCCTGGACCTAGGAGATGTATCGGCAAAAATATTGCTACGTAGGATATCTGAAATTTTACTGCCTGTGTTTTCTGCTAGGACTTATCTGGCATCACACCTTATACTCACCTCTTTTATCTATTTTGAGTTTATTCTGGTGTATGGTGTAATTTGGTGATCTAGTTTCATTTTTTTCACGTACCAGTCCAGTTTTTCCAACACCATTTATTGAAGAGGCTATTTTACTCCATTGTGTGCTTATGCCCCCTTTGTCAAATATTAATTGACCATAGAGGCATGGGTTTATTTCTGGGCTCTCTATTCTGTTCCATTGATCTATGTGTCTGTTATGCAAGTACCAGGCTGTATTGATTACAGTGGCCTTGTAGTTTGATATCAGGTATTGTGATCCCTCATGTTTTGTTCTTTTTTCTGAAGATTGCTGTGGCTATTCAGGGTTTTGTTTTTTTTTTTTTTTTGGTTCCACCACATAAATTTTTGAAGTATTTGTTCTAGATCTGTGAAATGTGCCATTGGTATTTTAATAGGAATTGCATTGAATCTATAGATTGCTTTGAGTAGTATGGACATTTTAATGGACATTTTAATTCTTCCAATCTATGAACAGGGTATATGCTTCCACTTATTTGTATCTTCCTCAGTTTCCTTCTTCAGTGTTCTGTCATTTTCTGAGTACCGGTCTTTTACCTTTTTAATTAAATTTATTCATAGCTACTTTATTTTTTTTGTTGCTATAGTAAATGGGATTTTTTTTTTTTCTTAGTTTCTCTTTCTGGTAGTTCATTGTTGGTGTACAAAAATGCCATTGACTTCTGAATATAACTTGTATCCTGCTACTTTGCTGAATTCACTTATTAGGTCAAATAGTTTTTTGGTGAAGTCTATAGGGTTTTCTCTGTACCCTATCATGACATTTGCAAATAATGACAGTTTTACTTCCTCCTTTCCAATTTGGATGCCTTTTATTTCTTCTTCTGATTGCTGTGGCTAGGACCTCCAGTACTAGGTTAAATATGAGTGGTGAAAGCAGACACCCTTGTCTTGTTCCTGATCTGGAAGAAAATGCTTTTAGTTTTTGCCCATTGAGTACAATGTTGGCTGTGGGCTTCTCATATATGGCCTTTATTATGTTGAGGAATGCTCCCTCTATTCCCACTTTGCTGAGTGTTTTTATTATAAATGGATGCTGGATTTTATCAAATGCTTTTTCTGCTCTATTGCTATGATCATGTAATTTTTGTCTTTCATTTTGTATATGTGATGTATCACATTTATTGATTTGTGAATATTGTACTATCCTTGCATCTCCCGAATAAATCCCACTTAATCATGGTATATGATCTTTTTAATCTATTGTTGGATCTGGTTTGCTAGTATGTTGTTGAGGATTTTAGCATCTATGTTCATCAGAGATATTGGCCAGTAATTTTCTTTCTTCGTTGTGTCTTTACCTTATTTTGGAATTAAGATAATACTGGCTTATAAAAAGAGTTTGGGAGTCTTCCCTCTTCTTGAATTTTCTGGAATAGTTTGAGAAGGATAGGTCGTCTTCTTTGAATGTTTGGTAAAATTCACCTGTGAATCCATCTATTTCAGGGCTTTTGTGTGCCTGGAGTTTTTTGATTACTGCTTCACTTATGCTAGTGTTATCAGTCTATTCAGGTTTTTTGTTTCTTCCTGATTCAGTTTTGGAAGATTGCATGTTTCTAGAAATTTATCCATTTTGTCCATGATGTCCAATTTTTTGGCATATAGTTGTCTGTAGTAATTTCTTATAATTCTTTGTATTTCTGTAGTATCAGTTATTACTTCTTGCCTTTCATTTCTGATTTTATTTATTTGGGTCCTCTCTCTCTTTTACTTGATGAATCTGGTTAACGGTTTGTTGATTTTGTTTATCTTTTCAAAGAACCAGCTTCTGGATTCATTGATCCTTTGAACTTTTTTTTTTTTTTTTTAGTTTCATGTTAGTTTAGTTTAGTTTTTATGTCATGTAAATCTGCTCTGATCTTGATTATTTCATTCCTTCTGCTTGCTCTGGGCTTTGTTTGTTGTTGTTACTCTAGTTTTTTTAGATGTAGGGTTAGGTTGTTTATTTGAGATTTTTCTATCTTCTTTAGGTAGGCTTGTATTGCTCTTTGCCTTTGCTGTGTCCCCTAGGTTTTGGGTTGTGTGTTCATTTTCATGTGTTTCTAGATACTTTTTGATTTCTTCATTTCTCCCTTGAATTCATTGTTAATCCTTTTATTATTTAATAACATTATTCAGCCACCATGTATTTGAATGTTTTTGAGTTTTTTTCCTTCAGGTTGGTTTCTAGTTTCAAACCACTCTGATTTGATAAGATGCTTGATATGATTTCAGTTTTCTTGAATTTGTTAAGGCTTGTTTTGTGTCCTACCCTGTGGTCTGTCTTAAAGAATGATCCATGTGCATTTGAGAAGAATGTGTATTTTGCTTCTTTGGGGTGAAATGTTCTGTAAATATCAGTGAAGTCCATTTGATCTAGAGTATCATTCAATTCTGCAATGACAAAAGCAACAAAGGGGCTCAATACCTACCACAACTGCCTCTGTCCTGAGAGGGCTTCTAGGTGTCAGTTGGACCTCTTTTTCCTCATTGACAGTGGGGTATTAAATTCCCCTACAATGATTGTATTTCTGTCTATCTATTTCTTAAGGTTCTCCAATATTTTCTTTATATTTTAGATGCACCTATATTTGGTGCATATATGTTTACAAGAGTTATATCCTCTTATTAGACTGTTCCCTTAAATAGTCTGTAATGATCTTCTTTGTCTCTTGTTATGGCCTTCGTTTTGAAGTCTGTTTTGTCTTATGTAAGTGCTGCTACCCTAGCCTTTTTTTCATGTACATTTGCATGGAGTATTTTCTTCCATCGCTTCACTTTCATTCTGTGTGTATCTTTTGGTCTGAGATGGTCTCTTGTAGACAGCATATCTGTGGGTTGTGTTTTCTTATCCATTCAGTGACCCTATGTCTTTTGATTGGAGCATTTAATCCATTTACATTTAAAGTTATTATTGATAGGTACTTATTCATTGATATTTTTTTCCTTCGTACCCGTGTTCCTCTCTCTCTCTCTTTTTCTTCTTCTTCTTCAAGCAGTCCCTTTAGCATCTCTTGCAGTACTGTTTGGTGTAGATGTACACTTTTAGCCTTCTTTTGCCTGGGAATCTCTTTATTTCACCTTCCATTTTAGATGAGAGCCTTGCTGGATAGAGTATAGTCTTGGTTACAGGTCCTTGCTTTTCATTACTTGGGATATTTTGTGTCAGTCCTTCTGGCCTGTAGTATTTCTGTTGCGATAGCCTTATTGGAGCTCCCTTTTATGTTACTAGCTGTTTCTCCCTCGCTGCCTTTAATATTCTCTTTGTTTTTAAATTTTACCATTTTGATTGTAATGTGTCTTGGGGTGGGCCTCTTTGGATTCATCTTGATTGTGACCCTCTGTGCTTCCTGGACTTGTATGACTTTTTCCTTCACCAAGTTAGGGAATTTTTCTGTCATTGTTTTTTTCAAACAGATTTTCTATCCCTTGCTCCTTTTCTTTTTCCTCTTGTATCCCTATGATACAAATATTGTCATGTTTCATGTTGTCCCAAAGCTCCCTTAAACTATCCTTGCTCTTTTTGAGTCTTTTTTAATTTTGTTGCTCTGAATGACTGTTTTTTCTACCTTGTCTTCCAACTCACTGGTTCATCTAGTCTGCTTTTAATTCCTTCTACTGTGTTTTTCACTTCAGAGATTGCATTCTTCATTTCCAACTTGTTCTTATTCAAGGTTTCTCTGTCCTTTTTCATGCTGATGTAGGTCAGACTAAGTTCCCTGTAGTTCTAAGTTTCTTGAGCATCCTTATAACCATTACTTGGAACTTTATGCCTGATAAATTGCTTTCCTTGATTTCACTTAGCTCTTTTTCTAGAGGTTCCTCCTTTTCTTTCATTTGGGAGTGGTTTCTTTGTCTTCCCATTTTAGTTGTCTCTTGGTTGTTTGTTTCTACATATTTGATTGATCTGCTTTGATTCTCTGCCTTGTGGGGTGGCCTCATGTGTTAGGAGTCCTGTGGGACCCAGTGGTGCAGACTCCTTGATCTCCTGATCTGGATGCTCTAGGGATGTCCCTTGTGTGGGTTATGTGGACTCTCCTTTTGAATTTGGGTCCTGATTTTTATTGGCTTATTTGTTGGTGGGAACTTCCCCCATCTGGCTGACTAAGGGGCTCAATACCTACCACAACTGCCTCTGTCCTGAGAGGGCTTCTAGGTGTCAGTTGGACCTCCAGTGGAGGCACCTAACTGGAGACCACTTACTCGATGCTTCTCTCTCACACCAATGCCCCTCCTCCTCTTTCCCAAATCAATAGATTATATCCTGTAGGCATCATATACTTTTAAGTCTCATATCATCCTGATGGGGTGGGAAAGGAAGGGAAGAGTCCAGTAGCCAAACTATAACATGGGATGGTGTTGGGGCACTTGGGCCACTCCCTCTAGTGACTCTCAGCCTGGTTTCCAGCAGCAGTGGGGTATGGGGCCCTGCTGGGGGTGGAAGGCAGAGCGACAAGTTCAGGCACTGCAGTGTGGCCAGTCCTACAGCTTTTCCCAAGGAGGTTATTGTAATTTCCACAAAATGGCTCCCGCTTCAAATCCGCGCAGCCAGAAGTGCTGGGCTGGGTGGCAGCCGCAGCAGTGGTGGTGGCTCTGCTAGGAGAGCTCAGGCTACCTGTCTCCGAGTGCCCTTGCAGGCGAACAGGCAATCGCACACTCGCACGAACACCTGAACACTTGTATGTGCACATACTCACACATGTTCTCACACTCACACTCAGCTGAGTTTTCGAGTCAATCGCTCTGTGGTTTAGCTGCAAGACCAGTCTGGGGCTGGGAGCAAGTGGGCGGAGCTTCCAGCTACTATGCAGCCATCTTGGAATCCTTGATTAGGTATTAATATGAGTAGAACTAACTGCACCTCAGCCATGTGGATTGGTGTAATTTATTCATGGTATAGATTAGTGGTTTAGAAAATGGGCTTTGGGTATTTATTACCCAATTAGATGAATACCGATATGTGAAACTTCATGTTTCTTGGATCTCCATTAACACTTACTATATCAGAAAAAAATGTTCATGCCTAACTTCATGAGACTAACTTCATGGTAATTTTTTTTCAGTTAATTTTTTTAAGCCCAGCACAACTTATTATATAAGCATAACTAATGCCCTAGATGTAGTTCTGGGGTGGAGGGTGGGACAGATAAAATAGGGTGGGTCCAAGAGTAGAACTGATGGAAAAGAACTTTAAAGGTTTAGAAATGGATTATTGATCTATTGATTATCATTGCTTTATACCTCAAGAGCTTCATTCTCTTTAAGTAAGTGGTGAATATTTAAATGGAATATAACTTTGGGATTTGTCATTTCACAAAATGTCCCACAGAAATAATGGATGTCAAGGTTCTTGAAACCGGTAGTTCAGCCTTTGGGCCCTGTGCAGTGAGGTGTTGCATAAATTCTCTGACAAAAGGTCATCTAGCCTCAGCTTGACTATATGTAACACTTGTTTTCCTGGGCCACTCATATTTTCTCTGACCGCTGACTACGATTTGCTCCAATTTCTTTCCTCAGAGCCTTTTGAATATTCCCATTTCTGCTGTGTTTTGTCTTCCTTGCCTCAGGTCCTTTATTGAGATCACATTTTACACCTGCCCTACTGGAGGTAACTCATACGTTAATTTCCAGGATCTTTTTTTATAACTTCTTTCAATGTCCTGATTGTTCCTTTTTATTTCTTTTCGTCGTCCAGCTTATCCTAGAAGTTACTGTTTCAATACATTATCTATCCAAATTTTTGACCAGGTATGGTAGTTTTCAACAATTTTTAGTTTATTCATAGCTTCATAATGCAGTTTATATCTTAAATGTAAGTCCTGTAAGATTCCATTTTTAAAATTCTCATATATGTGTGAGGGTATAAATTTTAAAATAATGAACATAATGACTGCTAAGAATAATAAATGATCATGAATTGAATAATAAATTTATTATGTTGAATAATTTATTATATTGAATGTTAAATATTATATCATTTATTATATTGAATAATAAATGAACATCAGAATGTGTAATAGATGTTATTTTTCTTTGTCCTTTGAAGGAAAATAGGGCCCATAGATCTCATTATTAAATAGTATATGAACAGGATGAATATTAAGGAGTTACTTTGTATGCTAGGCCATACCTGTAATTATTTCAGAATAGCTTTATTCAGATATTTAGGCAGTATTTTACTGATTTGTTATGAAATTGAAAGTACTATTTTTTTCCTTTTGTAAAGTTATACATATTGGCACTTTTAAGATTAACTAGCTTCTAAAGGAAAAGAATGATAACCAGAAAGCATTTAGTTTTAATTTTCATAAATTTTCTATTTAATTCAAAAGCACTCTTTTAAAGTTCCTAAATCAGCCTTTTATAAATAAAGTAAATCATCTTGTGATGCATTCCTTGATGATGGCTTATGTTGTTTTTCTAAAGAAAGAGTTTAATTAAGATTTGATTTTCTTCTATTGCACTTTGTTTTTTCATCACTGAATCACACATAGGTCTTTAATGCTACTAGTAAGTCTGACTTTTTGGGCCATTGATGACCATTGCAGTTTTCAAAAAAGCAGCCAAATATTTATTTTGGGGTGTGATTAGAACATAAGAGAGCACAAACAGACTGCCTACGACCTTAGCATGGGCTTCTGTGATTGTAGGAGAACATTTCTGGTCAGTGGCCACTGTTTACAGTTTGATAAAATCAACACATGTACAAAAAAACTCATGAATAATTGTGAACACAGTATTTGAATGGGTGTTTAATCAATATGCATTAAAATCTAATTACAGTAATGAAGTTTACAGCTGAAATTTTAATCCAGCCCTTTAGAAATATTAAATGTGCTTTTCTGTGTGTGCATTTTTCTCACAGCAGTTGGGTAAACATTTAAAACTGGAAATCTCAGTTTCTTATGTAGTTTTGATTTCATTTAACGGACCATGTGTTCTTTATGGCCAGAATCTTCTTTGTGAAGAATAAGCTCCTTTTATTCCTTAACTGTTACTTGAATTTTCATCAGTTTTATTTTAGGACTGTTAAACATATGGGATACCAGATAAATAATAAAATGTGACTTGGAAAGATTAGATTGGGGTATTGGTTTCATTCCATACTACTGGATCAATCATTTAATTTGGTATTTCGGCTTTCTCATCTGTAGAATGGGATTAATTATCCTAACCACCATTCTTACATGTCATTTATATGGCTCAAATAGATTATTATATAAGAAAGTCCTTTTAAAATTACAAGAAATGTTATACATAAATGTGGGCTATGCTAAGAGTAATTGAAATATTAATGCTGAAATGCTAGAGTGGTAGATTTTGGTCAGTATATAGAAATGGAATGACCTCAATTCTCTATAGAATTACTAAAAGCATTTTAATTGGGTGGACTCACTTATATTAACAATGGAAAAGGGCTCAGTTTGATTTCAGTGCTTTGTAGTCTAGAAAATGCAGTTCTGATTTTTCTAAGACTGTACAAAGGGTCTCTGTAGATAACCAGGGATGGTTTTTGTTCTCCTGGATGTAACTACCTTTTGTCTCAATATTCTGAACATCTAGAGGTTCTTAGAAAATACAATTTACTGATATCTCCATGATGCTTCAAAGAAAGCTTTTGAAATTTGATTTATGGTATGGAAATGGGCTACTGAGGTAAAATATCTTTATTTAGTAAGATACTGTTTATGGATACTATTTTCAGAGGAACTCAAGTAGTTGTGAATTATTCACTGTGCAGCTAGATATAAAGATACCATTTTACAGAATCATAGAATATTAGAACCGAAGAGGACTTATGGGTCATGTAATCAAATGTCAGACGGGCATGTAGTTTCTGCTGTATTTGTTTTTTTAAAATTTTTTATTGATGCATCCTATCCAACTATGGATTAACCTAAATGTTAGAAAATTCTTTAAGTAGGCTGAAATTTGAGCTTTTCTATTACTTCTCTGCAATTCATCTTGAATCTTTTCCCAGGCATAATATTGGGTTGGCCAAAAAGTTGGTTTGGTTTTTCTGTAAGATGGCTCTACTGTGCTCAGTTGTCTTTAACTTCATGTGAAACAATTTAGTTAGATTGTATTGTGACAGCTCAACATTTTTGGCATATTATGCTTTATTATTTCAAGAAAGGTAAAAACATTGCAGGTGGGCTGGGATGGGAATAAAAGACAGAAAATTGTACTTGAACAACAATTAAAATAAGTTTTAAAAAAGGTAAAAACACGACTGGAATGCAAAAAAGGATTGTGTAGTGTATGGAGAAGGTGCTGTGACTGATCGAACATGTCGAAGCGGTTTGTGAACTTTCTTGCTAGAGAGTTCTCACTAGATGATGCTCCATGGTAGGGTAGACCAGTTGAAGTTGCTAGTGATCAAATTGAGACATACAAGAGTGATCCAATGAATGCATATGTAAGTATATTAACAGATTGATGTTTCTTTCTCTCAAATCCATAAATAAAAATTAAAGTTATAAAATACTATATGTGCATAGTAGAAAATACAGAAAAGACAACTTCTGTTAACTTTATTTTTATTTTAAAAGTACACTTTAATTAAAGTATGCTCATTGATAGAGAGCAAACTGGCAGATGTCAGAGGGGAGGGGCATTGAAAGGCTGAGAGAAAAAGGTGAGGGGATTAAGGAGAAAAAAAACATCTCATAGATGCAGACAGCAGTATGGTGGTTATCAGAGGGAAATGGGGAATGGGGTGGGGGAAGGTAGAAGATGGTGTCGGGGGATAAATGGTGATGGAAGGAGACTTGGTGTGTGAACACACAGTATTATATACAGATGGTGTATCATAGAATTGTGTACCTGAACCTATAAATTTATTAATGTTACCACAATAAATTGAATTAAAAAGCTTTATTTAATAAAGTGCACAAATGAAAAGTGTAAAGCCTACAGAATTTTCTTAAAGGGAATATATCTGTATAACTACAACCTAAATCAAGAAATAGAACATTTGTAGTGCCCCAGAGGTTCCCATTGTGCACCCTCCGAGTTACTAGCTTTTTACTTCCAATGGTAATCAACACCCTGTTGATCGACACAGGTTATTTCTCTGTTTTAGCTATTACAAATAATGCTGCAGTGAACATGGGCGGGGGAGGGGGGAAGGTGCAAATATCATTTTGAGATAGTAATTTTGTTTCCATTTGGATAAATACCCAGAAGTGGAATTGCTGAGTTCTATTTCTTAATGAATTATAGGAGTTCTTTATAGTATATTCTGGATATGAGTCCTATGTTAGATATAGAGATTGTAAATATTTTCTCCAGTCTGTGGCTTATATTTTAATTTTTTTAGTAGAGTCTTTTAATGAACAGGAGTTCTTAATTTTAATGTAGTCCACCTAGTTATTTTTTAAAATTTAATTAATTTATTTTTATACAGAGAGAAAGGAGGGAGAAAGAGAGGGAGAGAAACATAAGTGTGTGGTTGCCTCTCATGCACCCCCTACTGGGGACCTGGCCTGAAACCCAGGCATGGGCCCTGATTGGGAATCAAACTGGTGACCCTTTGGTTCGCAGCTCCTGCTCAGTCCACTGAGTCACACCAGCCAGGGCTTAGTCCACCTAGTTGTGTGGTGTGTGTGTGTGTGTGGGTCCTATTCAAGAAATCTTTCTTTATCTTAGGGTTTTGAAGGTACTCTTAAATTATCCTTTAGAAGCTTTTTACATTTAGATCTATGATCTGTCTGGAATTTTTGCATATGGTGTTGATTGGGGTCAAGATTTATTTTCTTTCCATGTGGATATCATGTTGACCCAGGAACACTTTTTGAATAGAGATCTTTTTTCTCAAGCTACTGCAGTGCCACCTTTGACAAAAGTCAAGTGAACATACATATGTGGACTTCTGTTGTGTTCCATTGGTTCTATTCGTGTACTGATACCACACTGTCTTAACTCTTGAGCTTTGTGAGTCTTAATGTCTTGCTGTATAAGTCCTCCAACTTCATTCTTTTCAAAATTGAATGGACCTGAGCTATCTGGTCCGTAGCTACTAGCCACATGTGTAGACTGAGTACTTGAAATGTGACTAATGTGACTGTGGAATTAAAATGTTAATTTTATTTAATCTTAATTAATATAAATTTTTTAAAAGGGTGCTTGAATCAGCTATTGGAAAACTTTAATTTTTAATAGACTTTATTTTTGGAGCAGTTTTAGATTAATAGTGAAATTGAGCATAAGATACAGAGATTTCCCACTTACACCCTGCTCCCACACGTCTGTAGTTTCCCTCATTATCAACACAGGTCTTTTCGGATGACTTAGGAATGTGGATCTACTTCCTCAACTGTAGATTTTATGAAGTCCAAATACAGATTAAGTATTTTTGATAAAAAGTTAGCCTCCAAATTGAGATATAGTCTAAGTGTAAAAATATATCCAGAATTTTGAAGACTTAGTATGGAAAAAAGAGTGTAAAATATCTTATTAAATTTTTAAAAATTTTGATTACACATCGATTATAGTTTTTGATGTTAAACATTGTGAAGGATCTGAGATTTTACTCTGTTTGCAAGATAACATGTTAACCTGTCTGAGCTTCATAGATGTTGGCAGAAGATATGAAATTGCTGGATCAAATCATTGTATTACTTATGGCCCAACAAGGAACATGAGCTTTACGCTTGCCTCTGTTACCATTGCCCCTTGAACCCTATGTAGCCGATGCAAAAATTGGCCCAGGCCTGCATCCAATTTTTAAATTGTCTTCCAGTTGTCCAGATGTGTCTTGTTGAATAATCTGTTGCCTCCTATTGCTTAATTCATTTACTTAACAAATATTTATTGTTTGCCTATCATATGTGAGGCACTGTAGGTGCTAGGTATACAGTGAATTAGACAGGCATGCTACTTTCCCTCTTGCAGCTTGCAGTCCAGTTGAGAGGACCAGATATAAGATGAATAACAAATTTATAATTTACAAGTTGGGTGACAAAAGAAAAAAATGGTGCTAAGAGAAAAGAACAAATATAATTATTTGTTGCATGTTGAATTCTTCTATTAAATAGGTTTTCAATGGATTCTTTTCAGTATAACTAAATTTTTGAACCTAAATACAGCTTACTTAAGTTTTATGTCAGTAGTTTCATTCAATTTTTATAGCACATCAGCATCATCTTGAATCATGATGATGATCCAGTATTGATTTGTCTCCCACCTTTGTGTCATCTTCATATTTGAGGGCCAGGATACTATGTCTTCATTTAGTGCCAAATATACTAATATTTTATTCTCATAGCTCAAAGGGGTGTACGTAAATCTAGTTTGTCTGTGGGGGAGCTTCATCCAGTAAAGCTCTCCTGGCTGCTGCAGATGAGAATAAACCTACCAAGACATGATCTGCTTGGAGAGAAAAGGCTGACCAGTCTCTAAGAGGAGAAAGGCCTTGAACCTGTTTCTCAATAGGCTTTTATTGGGTTTAGATTGCATAGGAATACAGGGTGTGTATGTAACAGCAATCATTGTCAGGCAGTAGTGATTAAACAATAGATAACATTCAAAGAACTATGAGGGCTTATTCTGAGTCAGGGTCAGATAGATAGAGTGACGTCAAAGGGCTATAAAACTTTGGGAAACAAACTCATTTTATGCTTGGACCCTTATCATTTAAATTGACGGCATTCTTAGCAAAGCAAGTTTCACAGGATTTCAAGCATTCTTTGCTAGGCCTGATCGTCAGTTTCCACACAGGACTGTATCACCCTTCTGCATTGTTTCCGGTCTGAATCAGGTGGGGGATGCGGGCAGCCAAGAGATTAGGAGACTTTTTACAGATAGAATGAGTACTCAGGCTATAACAAAGCCAAGGGGTGAGGGTCCATCACCCTTTTTCTATAGTCCACTAAGTCCTTCCCTGATGGCCACTTCATGACTGTGGCTGTCTTAGATCGTCCCTCCCTTGAGGGATCTTACCCGTCATTGGCCAACTGATCAAGCATTGGGGGCCAGGCAGGGTAAAGTAAAGTGGGCAGAGGTGGTGCTCCTGCCAAAGAGATAAGCTTTGTCTCCTCAGTGGCTTAGGGCCTCAAGGTCCCTCACTTAGCCTTAGCCATGGGGGGGTTATAGCTTCTGAAACCAGGCAGGGTGGTTCCCAACATTTGTCAAAAGTCTTAAAAGCCAACTATGTGAAATATAAGGGCTTTTAGATTTACATGGAAAGGAATTTCTTCCCTCTAATACTTCAACTTTGGGGTTTTAATAGAAAAGCTGTTGCTGCTGGTGGGTTTTGGAAGAGTGCAGAGGCAGGTTGACCCTGGAGTGCAGACAGGGCAGAGCTGTAGCAGGGCCCGAGGGTGATGGAGGGTCGGGAGGAGCAGGTTGTTGGTGGCTCCAGGAGGCTTGAGTACTTCAAATGAGAGGGCCTGAGAGGTTTCTGTTTTGATTTTCCATTGCTTGGCTGCAACAAATGAGAGCACCACCTTCACTTATGTATAGTAGTACGATTGTTTTAATGAGGGTGACTTCTTGGGATCACTTAATTTCAGACCCTGACTTGGCCATTCACTACGTTTCCTAACCCTTTAAGATATTTTAGTTTTCTCATTTGTAAGGAATAGTAACATCTACCTCAAAAATTTTTCTTTTGAGAAGGTAATATATAGAAAGTGCTGTTTGCGCACTGGGTACCTAGTAGGCATTTATTAGTTTTCTTTTTCTTTACCTTCCAGAATTTTGTCACTCGTGAATTTTCAAATGAATTCAAGTTTTCAAAGAAAACTTTAAGTTGTGAAAATGAACATAAAGCATATAGCTTTTCCTGGGTTATATAATTACTTCTTGTAGTCTCTTGATTTCATGTAACTTCCTTAATTCTATTGAAGTAAACACACATAATGCCTCGAAGTAGATTCGTCACAAATTATATTGAATATTTCTGGGTGTATAACTGTTTAGGAATGAATAATGCAAAAATGGTTTTCTTTACCTTGGAAACTGTTTAATTTGTATGATCGTATGTTGTCTTGGCATATCTTCAATTCTTTTCTTTAATCATAGGTTATTTTTGAGCTGAGTAATCATTACAGAATGTTTTGAGCTGAATCCCACTTTACTGACAAGTTGTGAAGTTTCTTCACTTTAAACCATATCTTTACTGATTCTGAATATAAAGTTGAGATGTGTTCTAAAAAAGTTTTAACCTCCAGTATTAAAACAAAAAACCTTAAGAATGAATCAAACCTTTAAAATAACATTGCTTAAAAGGAAAATGCTTCCTTTCTGTTGAAACAATCTGGTCCACTATTTTGCTTAAGTCTCTAAAAATGTCTCTAAGTTATTCTTAACCATCTACCTATGTGTAGAATTAGAAATCCATTCCAATCTAAAGCACTCAAGAACACAAAGGTCATGTGTCCCCTGTGTTATTACCACTCTGGCTCTATGGAAACAGTACAGTTAAACTTTATGACATATGTATTAGGGTTTTCCAGAAAAACAGAACCAACCAGATATGTAAACATTTAGAAAGAGACTGATTATAGGGAATTGGCTTATGCATTTATGAAAGATGATAAGTCCCAAGATCTGTAGTCGGAGGCCCAGGAGAGTTGGTGGTGAAACAGGGGAGCCCTGTGTAGCTCTAGTCCAAAGACTAGCAGGCTCAAGACCCAGGAAGAACAGATGTTTCAGTTTGAGGCCAGAGGCAGGAGAAAATAGATGTCCTAGCTTAAAAGGCAGGCAGGCAGGCAGGAGGAGAGCCTACTTAGTCTATCGATTCAAATGTTAATCTCACCCAGTAACACCCTCACAGCACATCCAGAATAATGTTTGACCAAATGTCTGGGCACCCCATGACCCAGTCAAGATGACACATAAAATTAACCATTACAATATATTTGTCCTTCATGTGGCAACATTTGCCCTCATGTTCTTCAGATGCTTGCAGTAGTCCATCCATCCCTGTTTGACACGTGAAAGTACGAGTGCAGGAAGTAATGAGTTTCCGTCCTGGTCTCCTTTTGGAGAGAATCTGGGGAAGCTGTGGCAGAAGCTGACTCTCCCTTAGACATCTTTGCTAGGATGGGGATCATGTGCCCGGGAGAACCGTACTATGATTAAGAGTCAAGTGGTGGAGTCGGGAGATGGATTCAGAGCGTATGTGTGACTCCAGAGCCTGAATTCCTCCCACTGTAACATCCTACCTGCGTACCTGTGGGTACAAATGCTGGCTTTGCTACTACCTGGCTGTGGGAACATGGACAGGTTACTTAACCCCTCTGTGCCTTAGTTTCTTAAGTTTTTTTTTGAAAGATATTTCTTTTTTTAGAGAGAGGGGAAGGGAGGGAGAAAGAGAGGGAAAACCTCAATGTATGGTTGCCTCTTGGAGCAACCCAGGCATGTGCCCTGACTGGGAATGGACAGTGACCTTTTGATTCGCAGGCCAGCACTCAATCTACTGGGCCACACCAACTAGGGCTAGTTTCTTAAGTTTTAAAGTAGGGATAATGTTAATACCTACCTCATAGGGTGGTTGTGAAGATTAAATGAGTTAATGTATGTAAACTACTTAGAAAAGTACCTGGCACTTGGTAAAGGTTAGCAATTGTTGCATCTGCTGTTACTAGCTACATGATCTGGTCCGTTTATATAACCCGCAATGCCAGCTCTCTGGTCCAAATTATAAACCTCTCTTAACATGACTTATAGTTTCCTAACTGGTCTCTCCGTTCTACTTTAAAAATTTATATAATAATGGCTTTATTGAGATATAATTCATGTACCATACAACTCACCCATTTCTGCTTTTAGTTTGCATTCCTACCATTTTATTTGCTATAGGGTAATCTTTTAAAAGATAAATCATGTCACATCCCTGACCAAAGCCTTTCATTTGTTCATAATTCTACTTTAAACACCCACGGTATTTACCATGTCGTGTAAGGCCCTGCATGATCACGTCTTGGCTCTCCTTTCCAGCTTCATCTCGTGGCAGACCACACCTTATTCATTTAAATCAGCCACATAAGCCTTGTTTTACTTCCTCAGGAATGTGAAGCTTTTTTCAATTTTTACTTTAGGGTTTTTGCCAGAGCTCTTGCCTCTGCCTGGGATGTTCTCCCAGTTCTTCAGAGCTGACTCCTTTTGGCATTCAGGTGTCAACTTAAATGTCACTTTCACAGGAAGTCTTTTCCTCATAATTTATAGGACTCCCCAGCCATTCCCTAGATAGTGTTTCTCATACTTTAACGTGTATATGAAGCACCTGGGTATTTTGTTAAAAATACAAGTTTTGATTCAGACTCATGGGGTGGGACCTGCAAGTCTGTGTTTCTTTTAAGCTCCTGGGGATGTCCATGCTGTTGGTCAGAGGCCCTAGAATATCATGTATTTTCATCAGTGTACTGATCACTACCTGATCCTTTCTTGCTTCTTCATTTAATTTTTTTGTCTATCTTCCCCTTGATTAGAGTGAAATCTCCACGAGGCAAGGAATTTGTTTTCAGTGTTTTTTCACTGGTGAAGAGTAGTACCTGAGATATAGATAATTCTCAACAAACATTAGTGAGTGATGAATGAACAGATTTATCCATGGGTTTTTTAGTTATTTGTATACTAGGATTATTGTGAGGATTAATAAAAATAGTTATGCTAAGTTACCTAACCTATCCTTGGCAGACAGTAGGTGCTCAATAAATGTGAGCTGCTATTAATATAATTTCCATCTAAAATGCTTAAGTTTTGACAGTTGTTTTTAAAATAGTGGTTCTTAACCAGTGTTTGTTCAAAAATTTGATTACAAATCTGAAGGAGACAGTAGTATATTTAAAGATCTTGTCCTGGAAAAAATACTCAAGTACATGTACATAGTATTTTCTTTTAATTTCAGAAGGCTGCTAAAGGTGGACCCTACGTCAAGACCTTGTTTAAAAAACTCTTTTGTACATAACAGTTTTTTTAGGGCTCTTAGTGACAATTTGCCTTTTAAAAATTTATTTTATACTTGTGCTATTGAGTCGCTTCTTCTTTTTGCTTTAAGGCTACCATGTGGCATTAAGAAAAAATATAGTTGTGGTTTATTATATTATTTATTAATGTAGTGAGATTTGTTAAGTAGAGCATATTAACACACACTGCAGAACTTCAGTTTTTTGTTCCAAACTTCTGTTCTAAGATGAAAACTTAAAAAGTGGGGGATATTGCTTCTTTTCTTTCTAATAGTGACCTTGCAAACAGATATGGTATATGATCCTAAAACCCATTGGACTTCCTGTAAGAATTGCAAAGTACTAAACCCAAAAAAGTGACACAGGGCAAGAAGGGCAAGGAATCTCTGTATGCCCAGGGAAAGTGGCCTTATGACAGGAAGCAGAGAGGCTACGGTGGGTAGACTAAGCCAATTTTCTGGAAAATGGCTGAAACTGCAAAGGATATTGTGCTGAGGCTTGAATGCATTGAGCCCAACTGCAGACCTCAAGAGTGCTGGCTGTTAGGACATGCCAGCATTTTGAACTGGGAGGAGATAAGAAGAGAAAGGGCCAAGGAGCCAGTTCCGAGTTCTTTTGTTCTTTTGTTTTATTATGAAGGAAGGCATTGAAACCTTATGATTATGTTTACTTCAAAAAAAAATTGGGAAATTGAAATAATAAAAAATGCACTATAATCCTTGGAGAAACTCATTTTTCCTCCTTGGCAGAATTATAAGTACTTTTAAAAATACTACCTAGAAGGTTATTACAATTGGTTATTAAGATTCTAAGACATAATGATAATGACTAAATATTATAGCAAGTTGGCTATGGAGTTTGGGGGGATCTTCCTAAAATTGAGTTTAGGAGAAAGTAGTGAAATAAAGGATAATACTGAGGTATTAGAATAGCGCAGACTTTTGGGGCCTTTAAAATCTTCCATTTATGTGTGTAGACGAGTGTGTGGATCTTCAGAATGTCATTTTCCCAATGTCCATGTGGAGTACAATAAGACAAATTAATACAAATCAAAATAATATGGCAGCAGCATCACATAATTTGTGTACACTGATGTAGTAACAGATTTAATTTAGTGCAGCTTTTGAGAAGTCTTTTGTGTTTCAATTTATACAGCTGCTATGCAGGCCTACGCTGGCCAATCTCTCAGCCTTGAGTGTCTTGCCTGACTGACTGATTCTCTCTCTTTAAAGATTTTATTATTTTTTTAGAGCAATTTTAGGTTTACAGCAAAAGTGAGAGGGAGGTACAGGGATTCCCATTTACCACGCCCCCTACCCCCACCTTGCAAAGGCCTCATTATCAGCATTTCCCACCAGGGCGGTACATTTGTTGAAAGTGATGAACCTACATTGGCACATTATTATTAACCAGAGTCTGTAGTTTGCAGTGGGTCCACTTTTGCTGGTGTACATTCTGTGGGTTCAGACAAATGTGTTATGACATGTATCCATTATTATGCTATCAAACTATTTTCACCACCTTAAAAATCCTCTGTGCTCTGCCTATTTATCCCTCCTCCCTAATTCTCCCTTGTCTACTACTGATCTTTTTACTTTCTCCAGTTTTCCGGAACATCATATAGTTAGAAAATATAACCTTACAGTATATAGCTTTTTCGAATTCACTGTTTTACTTAGTTGTATACATTTAAGTTTTCTGCATGTATTTTCATGGCTTGATAGTTCATTTCATTTTAGTGTTGAATTATATTCTACTGTCCGGATATGCCAGTTTATCCATTCACTTACTGAAGGACATCTTGGTTGCTTCCAAGGTTTGGCAGTTATGAATAAAGCTGCTATAAGCATCTGTCTGCAGGTTTTTGTGTGCACATAAGTTTTCAGCTTCTTAGGGTATATACCAAGTAGCATAATTCCTGGATCACATGGTAAGATTGTGTTTAGTTTTGCTGGAAACCACCAAAGTGGCTGTACCATTTTGTATTCCCATCAGGAGTGGATGAGGGTTCCTGTTGCTCCACATTCCAGCCAGCATTTGTTACTGTTCTGGATTTTGGCCTATTTGAATGATAGGTGTGTAGTGCTATCTCATTGTTTTGATTTGCATTTCCCTAATGACATATGACCTGGAGATTTTTTTCATATACCTCTTTGCCATCAGTATATCTTCTTTAGTGAGGTGTCCATTAAGGCTTTGGCCCATTGTTAAAGTCAGATTTTTTTTTCTTGTGACTTTTAAGAGGGTTTTTTGGGGAGGGTATATTTTGGATAGCAGTCCTTTTATCAGATAGATCTCTTGCAAATTTTTTCTCTCAGTCTGTAGCTTGTTCTCTAATGAGATCATGGCATTGTCTTTTGCAGCACAAGGTTTTAATTTTAATGAAGTAAAGGCTGTCAGTTATTTTTTCATGGATTGTGCCTTGAAATATCTAGGTGTTATATCTAAAAATCATCACTCTACACCAAGGTCATCTAGGTTTCTCTGATGTCTCCTCTTTCTCTCCTAGGGTATCTTCTAGGAGTTATACAGTTTTCTGATTTACATTCAGGTCTGTAATTCATTTTGAGTTAATTTTTGTGAAGAGTGAAATGTCTGTGCCTAGATTCTTTTTTTTAATGCAGGTGGATGTCCAGTTGTTCCAGTACCATTTGTTGAAAAGATTATTTTTGCTCCATTATATTACCTTTGCTCATACAATGGCTGTATTTATATGGGTCTGTTTCTGGGCTCAATATCTTGTTCCATTGATCTATTTGTCTATTCTTTTGATTATTGTAGCTTTACAGTAGGTCTTGAAGTTGGGTGGTGTGAGTCCTCTAATTTTGTTCTTCTCTGTCAATATTGTATTGGCTGTTCAGTGTCTTTTGCCTTTTCATTTAAACTTCAGAATTATTTTGTCGGTGTCTATAAAATAACTTGTTAAGTTTTTGATTGGAATTGCATTTATTTATTTATTTTTTTTAACTTTTTTATTGATTATGCCATTACAGTTCTCCCATTGCCCCCTTCATTCCCCTCCACCCTGCCAACCCCCTCCCACCCACACTCCCCCTCCTTAGTTCTTGTCCATGTATCATAAGTTCTTTAGCTTCTACATTTCCCACACTACTCTTGCCCTCTCCCTGTCTATTTTCTCCCCACCGTCTATGCTACTTATTCCCTGTGCCTTCTCCCCACCCTCTCCTCCCACTCCCCTGTTGCTAACCTTCCATTTCTGTGGCTCTGCTCCTGTTTTAGGTGACCGCTTAGTCTGC
>PVKM010021425.1:0-22599 GCA_004027735.1 Carollia perspicillata
ATAGTATAGTATAGTATAGTATAGTATAGTATAGTATAGTATAGTATAGTAGCCTTATAGTATAGTTTGATAACGGGTAGCATAATTCCTCCAACTTTACTCTTCTTTCTCAAGATTGTTGTGCTATTTGGGTCTTTTCTTGTTCCATATAAATTTTTGGAATATTTGTTTTAGTTCTGTGAAATACACCATTGGTATCTTGATGGGAATTGTATTGGATCTATAGATTGCTTTGGGTTGTATAGACATTTTAATGATGTCAATTCTTCCTATCCAATGAACAAGGTATGTGCTTCCACTTATTTATATTTTCTTCCAATTTCTGTCTTCAGTGTCTTAAATATCCTTGGTTAAATTTATTCCTAGGCATTTTTTCTTTTTGAAGCAATTGTGAATGGGATTATTTCCTTTCCTGAGAGTTCATTATTGGTGTATAAAAATGCAACTGATTTTTAGATTTTTTTTTGTATACTGCTACTTTACTAAATTTATTTATCAGTTCTAGTAGGTTTTTTTTTTTTTTGGTGGTATCTTTAATGTTCTCTATACACAGTATCATGTTATCTGCAAATAATGACAGTTTTACTTCTTCCTTTTCAATTTGGATTCATTTTTTAAAAAAGAAATACCCTCAGCTGAGGACAAGATCACTGATTTTAGAGAGAGGGGAAGGGAGGGAGAGAGAGCAGGAGAGAAATATTGTTGCAAGAGAGAAGCATTGATTGGCTGCCTCCTGAATGTGCTCTGACCAGGACCATACTGCAACCCAGGCATCTGCCTGACCAAGAATTGAACCTGTGAATTGAACTTTTTGATTTAGGGGATGACTCTCCAATTAACTGAGTCACACTGACCAGCACTGGATACGTTTCATTTCTTCTTCTAGACTGATTGATGTGGTTAGGAGTTTCAGAACTAGATTGAATAAGAGTGATGAAAGCTGACATCTCTTTCTCTTGTTTTCAATCTCAAGGGAAACATTTATAGTTTTTGCCATTGAATATGATGTTGGCCGTGGGTTTGTCATACATGGCCTTATTATGTTAAGGTATGTTCCCACTATTCAGACTTTGCTGAGAGTTTTTATTTTAAATGAGTGCGGGATTTTATCAAATACTTTCTTTACCTCTACTGATGTGATCATGTGGGTTTTATCCTTTTTTAAAAAACACAGAGCATCATGATTATTGATTTGAAGATATCATACCAAGCTTGTAGCTCCAGAATAAATTCCACTTGATTATGGTGTATGTAGTTCAGGATGTAGTAATGCATTGCTGGATCCAGTTAGCAAATATTTTGTTGAAGATTTTAGCATGCATGTTCATTAGGGATATTGACCTATACTTATTTTTCTTTGTAGTGTCTTTACCTGGTTTTGGGATTAGGGTAATGCTGGCCTCATAAAATGAGCTTGGGGGGTCTTCCATCCTCTTGAATTTTTTGGACTAGATTGAGGATATGTATTAATTCTTTAAATGTTTGGTATAATTCATTGGTAAGCAAGTTCAGGACTTTAGTCTGTTGGGAGTTTTTTTATTACTGCTTCAGTTTTACTAGTCTTAATCTGTTTATTCAGATTCTCTTATTTTTTCTCATTTGTGGAAGATTATCTGTTTCTAGAAATTCACCCATTTCTTCCAGATTGTCCAATTTGTTGACATATTGTTGCCTGAAATATTTTCTTAAAATCATTGGTATTTCTTTGGACTCTTGTTAATTTTCCTCTTTCATTTCTGATTTTATTTATTTGGGTTTGCTATGTTGTTTTCTTGATGAGTCTAGTGAAAGATTTGTCAATCATATTTATCTTTTTAAAGAACCTGCTCTTGGTTTCATTGATCTTTGGTAGAGGTTTTTTTTACACTCTGTTTCATTTATTTCTGCTCCTATGCTTTTTACTTCCTTTTGCTTACTTTTTGTTATTATTTTTCTTTTTTCAGATTCCTTTAAGTGTAAAATTAGATTGTTCATTTGAGATTTTGTTTTTGATTCCTGATTAGACCTGTGATGCCATAAATTTCACTCTTAGGATTGCTTTCACTGTATCCTACAGATTTTGGATATTTGTGTTCTCATTTTCAATTGTTTAAAGGTATCTTTTGATTTCTTCCTTAATCTCAATGTTAGTCAATTCATTGTTTAGTAACATGTTATTTAGCCTT
Organism: Carollia perspicillata; assembly: GCA_004027735.1. Lineage (NCBI taxonomy): Eukaryota > Metazoa > Chordata > Mammalia > Chiroptera > Phyllostomidae > Carollia > Carollia perspicillata. The sequence continues at coordinate 2,166 of PVKM010021425.1, forward strand.
CATGTCTTCATGTGTTTTATAGGTTTTTTTTTAATGTGATTTAGTTCTAGTTTCATACTGTTATGGTCAGAGAAGATGCTTGATATGATTTCAGGCTTCTTAAACGTATTGATACTTGTTTTGTGTTCTAACATGTAATACTCTAGAAAATATTCCTCGTGCATTCAAAAATAATGTATGTTCTCTTGCTGTGGAGTGAAATGCTGAAAATATCAATTAAATCCATCTGATCTAGTGTATCATTAATTGCCACTGTTTCTTGGTTGATTTTCTGTCTGGAAGATCTATCCATTGAAGTCAACGGGGGTGTTAACATCCCCTACTGTGACTGTATTTCTTTCAATCTCTTTCTTTATGTCCATCAAGATTTGCTTTACATACTTAGGTGCTCCTATGTTGGGTGCAGAAATGTTTCCTATGGATATATCCTCTTGTTGGATTGTTCTTTTTATCCTTATGTAGGTCCTTCTTTGTCTTTTACTACAGCCTCTATTTTAAAGTCAATTTTTTTTTTCAGAAAAGTATAGATAACCCAGCTTTTATTCCTTTCTGTTTGTATGAAATATTTTTTCCAATTTTACTTTTAGCCTGTGTGTATCTTTCATTCTGAGGTGGGTCTCTTATAGGCAGAATATACATATGTCTTATTTTCTTATCTGTTTTTTAATTAGAACATTTATGCCATTTACTTTTAAAGTGATTATTGATAGGTACATATTTATTTCTTCTTCTTCTTCTTCTTCTTCTTCTTCTTCTTCTTCTTCTTCTTCTACAGGCCTTTTAATATTTCTTGTAATACTTGTTTGGTGGTAACAAACTCCTTTAGCTGTTTCTTGTCTCAGAAGCTCTTTATTTCTCATTCCATTTTAAATGATAGTGTTGCTGAATAAATAGTCTTGGTAGTAGGTCCTTGTTTCTCTTTCTTTTATAATTTACTTTATATTTTTATTTATTTTTATTTTTGTTGTATGTTTTCCATTACCCTACTTTTCATCACTTTGAATATTTCATACCAATTCCTTCTGGCCTTCCTTCCTTCCTTCATTCCTACAATGTTTCTGTTGAGAAATAGTGGACAGTGTAATGGGAGCTCCCTCATAGGTATCTAACTGTCTTTCTCTTGTGGCTTTGAGGTTCTCTTTGTTTCTAAGCTTTGCCATTTTAATTATTATGTGTCTTGGTGTGGGCTTCATTGGATACATCTTGTTTGGCTCTCTCTGCACTTCTTGGATTTGTGTATCTTTTTACTTTATAAGGTTAAGGAAATTTTTAATCATTATTTCTTCAAATAGATTTTCAATGTCTTGCACTCTCTCTTCTTCTTCTGGTGCCCCTATGATGTGGATATTGTCATTTCATGTTTTCCCAAATGCTTCTTAAACCAACTTCATTTTTTTTTCTGCTTTGATTTGATGTTTCTGCTACCTCGTCTTCCAAATTGTTGATTTGATCCTTTGCTTAATCCAACCTACTGTTTATTCCTTTCAAGTTATTCTTCATTTTAGATATTGTATTATTCACTTCTGATTGGTCCTTTATTATGGTCTCTGTGCCATTTTTCATGTGCTTGTAGTTCTCACTTAGTTCCTTGAGCATCTTTATAACCATTTTTTGAACTCGATATCTAATAAATTGCTTGCCTCCATTTCATTTAGCTCTTTTTCTGGAGAGTTCTCCTGTTCTTTGATTTGGGGCATGTTTCTTGGTCTCTCCATTGTGGCAGCCTCTTTTTGTTTGTCCCTATGTGTTACATAGATCTTTTATGACTCCCAGTCTTTGTGGGGATGGCCATATGTAGTACATTTTCTGTGGAGTCCAGTGTTGCAGACTCCCTGATCATCTGATGTGGGCGCTCCAGGAATGTCCTTTGTGTGGGTTATGTGGACCCTCCTATTGTAATTGAGTCTTGATTTCTCCTGGCCCTTTTGTGCATGAGAGCAACCCTTAGCCTGACTGACTCTGAGGCTCAACCCTGACCACAGCCTGCAAGACACTGTGTAGGTGCTCACCGCACAAAGTGAAATTTGCCTCAGCAGGGTTTGGTACCTACTGAGATGGCTTTTTTTGATATGCTGCTTGTGAAGCTTATTGGATCCTCTGATGTCTGAAGCTGGCCGCTAGGTGTGTGCTTCTGAGCCTCTTGGTAGGGACTCTAGTGCAGGCCAATGTAAGGCACCACCTGTGAGTGACCCGGGCAACCTGTTTGGGGTTATAATCAATCCATAGTTTGTGGTAGACTTTGCTGGGTCTGGATGCACACAGGAAGGACCAAGCTGGGCACCCACATGTTTTTACCAGCACTGGGCCTTGGGACAGTTTATCATACATCCCAAGGCACCGTGAGATCCTCCTCTACCTTCCTCTGTTTGATTCTACCTGCTAGCTGCCTATTAGTTTTGGTTGCTGAAAGAGCCTTTAGCTAAACCCTTCAGCTGGGCATAAGCTCTGCAGTGTGAGAAAAGGGAGTCCGGAGTGTCCAGAGGGTCAAGGTATTGCTTTTCCCCAGAACGATGTTGGAGGGTAGTGCTCTACTCAAAAAAACTGTGTCTATGGCTGGGGTGTCAAACTCATTTTCACTGGGGGCCACATCAGCCTTGTGGTTGCCTTCAAAGGTCTGAATGTAACTTTAGGGCTGTATAAATGTAACTACTCCTTAGCAGTTAAGCAAGAGCTTGGTGCTGCTGCTGGGTAGAAACAAGGTGCCAGACCAGATAAAAGAAGATGGATTTGTCCCGCAAGCCTTGTGTTTGCCACCTGTGGCCTATGGCATGGGTGAATGACTCTGCACAAGGATCCTGCAGTTGGTCTTCATTTGTCTCTTCAGAGGCACTAACTCCAGACTCTCCTTAGGCGACTTCAGTCCTCCCCTTCTGCCCTCTACTTGAGTCCTGGGTGAGTGGCTGCAAACAAAATTTTGTGTATAGGCCCTCTAAGAGGGTGCCTGTGTCTCTCTCTAGGGGACTCCCCCTCTTTCTAGCAGACAGAAATGCCACAGCCTATCACAGCCAAATGTGGTGTGGGTCTCCTCCTAGCTTGGTGTTCTGGGCTGGGGATCCTAGCTTGGGGATTGGACTCCAGTTTTCTCAGTGGGGGCCCCTGCAGCTGAGCTATCCCTTCCAAATCTCAGATGCTATTCATGGAATTGGGGCCAGCCCTTTTTGTGTCTCCAAACTTCCTACTAGTTCAATGTGGCTTTTTCTGTAGATCTTTGGTTATAAGACTTCTCTTCAACTAGCCTTCAGTTGGTTATTTAGAATGATTGTTCTGTAATTTAGGTGTAATTCCGGGTTGGCCTCGGGAGGAGGCGCCATCTTGGATGTCTCCAGCCCACTTCTTTACATTCACTTTTTCTCCTCAGTTGTTCAAGGTGTGAAGGGTGGGCCACGTTTTCTAATTACAGATTTTTAAGGCATTAGTATTCACTGAGATCATCTCAAAACGAACTTATCAAAGAAGTGCTTGCTTGATTTAGTGAACTAGTGTCCTAAACTGCTTCAAGGTTGTGTGGCTTATTCTTAAATTATGGCTCATGAAAACAATTAAAGATCACTTCACAGATTTCCATAGTCATTCATTCCTGCATTCATTCCAGCACTGGTTATCACTCTGATTTATGATTCTAGGATCATTTAAAACCTCAAAATTTAAATCAAATCAATGTGTTAACAAATACCTTTCCTAGGTCTATTATTGTCTAGAAGAGTTTCTTTAGTAAATCATTCAACTGAAGTAAAGTATAGTCACATAGAAAATTTGATATATGCAGAAAAGAAAAAATGGAAATAAAAGCACAAAAGACACAAGTAATCACCATCCAGATACAGTTGTTTATTTTAGGTATTAATATTTTCACTATGTGTATATGTGTATTTATAAGAATTTTCAAATATAAATAATATCAGGAATATATTATTTGTATGTATTCAAAACATAGCCAAATCGTCCCAGATATACAAATTTTTACTATTTAACAATTAGTATGAAAACTGTACACCATCATCCCATATTATTCTACAACACCATTTATAATGGCTGCATGTGTTGCATGTTATCAAACGATCATGACTAATTTGACCATTCCCCTTTTGTTTAATATGTAAGTTGCTAAAACTACCTTCATTCTAATTAACTTTTATGAAAATCATTACATATAAATCTTGGCATGCATATCTAATTATTTCTTCAGAAGCTTCTCAAAGTGGAAATTGCTGGGTCAAAGGGGATTAGAGTTACTCTGAAGGATCCTTTGAAAGACTTATGTCTGACAACACATTTGGGGTGACTTCATCATTGTCGTCCTCATCACAGTCGCCATTCCTGAGCAGCTGCTACGCGCTCAACACAGCTCACATTACAAGAATTTAAAAATTTATTTGGCACAACAAAAACCTTGATGTTTACTATTACTATGCACAACTTACTGATTTGGAAGAACAAAAAATTTTAAAGATTTAAAAAATGTACTATATTTTTAAACATATTTGATCATGTAAGCAGTGGCATCCTTATCTTTTATGTGAGCTGGTTTTGTAAGGCTTTACCGAATACTGTTAATATTCTCTATGTTTTGAAGATCCTTTATCTTTTAAAGTAGTGAGGCACAAACTAGAAAATTGCCCCACCAACTCACTCATGAACTTATGACAAAAACCTTTTTGCATTTTAAAAAGTGAGTACGACTACTTGCTACCATTCTTCTTATCTACCTCTCTGGCCATTCTCTCCAAGCAAGATGGATAATTCATAGGCATGTCCTCATTAATGAACCTGTGCATTATGTCACTCTCTCTTTGAATCCGACACTTAAAAACAAAACTGACTTTTAAAGAAAATTGATGGGAATTAATTCTACTACCAAATAAAAAGATACTATAGAAGAGAATTTGGGGGATGCTTAAAAAAATCTCTGTAATTAAAACTACTCATACTACATATTACATTACATGTGGGTGGCATGCATCACATATTAAAGACTATATAACATCACATTAACTGATAATTCTTTTTTGACTAATGAAAAAAGATTAGGCAGAAAAGGAGTTTTGGAATAACAATGTTTCTATATAAAATTGTTTTATGCAAATCAATTCATTCTATTTTTAGTTTTTATGCTTCTAGTTAGGTCTTTCATTCCTTGGTATTAGTATGTTACATTAGATATCTATGCTTGTCAATGAATAATAATACGAAATACTCCTTTTTAAAAAAATACTACTCATAATATTTTAACAGGAATAACTTAAGTATGCTGCCCTTTCTATACATGGATCAATAATGTGAAACAAATGCAAATAAATAAGATTCTTAAGTATATAGCTAAATTATGAAAAATAGATAATTTAACTCGACATTTTCAAGAATATTATTTATTTACAATGGCAAGAGAATTGTCACTTTTTACTGATATTTTTGAAAGATAGCTAAATAAATTTACAGTCAATTTTCTCGAGATTTCACCTTTTATCATCACATTTTTCTCATTAAAAAAAGATTTTTAGATCCTGGACCCACAATTACATTTTGTAGTTTATAATATTATTTATTACAAAGTATACTTCTAAGTTATTTTCAAGACTTTCAATAAAGCTCTAAACATTTAATGAGAGTAGTTTTTAGTTTGATGGTCTTGTTAATCAACTCTCCCTGACAGTGTAATCAAAAGCTTCTATTGGCTTGGAGAGGGAAACCACATTGGCCGGGCAATTCATCACTTAGGCTCACAAGCCAAGAGACAGTTTGGCTCACATCAAACCACTTTCCAGAGCTACACTGAAAACAACCAGCTTGCTAGTGTTATAGGTATAAAAATCACATTTTCTAGTTCCACAGTTTAATTTTAGTTTTCTGGAGCATTTAATAAAGCCAGGTGGTAAAAGACAAATACCATATCATCCCGCCTTTAACAGAAACCTAATCAATAAAACAAACAAGGAAGCAAAATATAACCAAAGGCACTGAAATTGAGAACAGACTGACAGTGACCAGGAGAGATTGGGGAGGGAATTATAGGGGAGAAGGGTGAAGGGTTTGCAGGAACAACTATAAAGGACACATGGACAATAACAAGGTGGGGGGGTGGTTAAGAAACAGAGGAGGGAGGTGGAGAAGGCTGGGGTGGTGGGGAAGGGGGAGAAGGCCGAAAACTGTACTTGAACAATAAAAAATGTTTAAAAAAAGTTTCATGTTTGTTCAGGCTACTTTTTCACTGTGGAATGACTTCATCTCTCCTACTCTCTTTTAAAATTTTGTTGTTAGGAGTGGTATATACAAGCAAATATTATGATGACCTAATTTCTTTCTTAAACTACTTTTTCATTAGCTTTATAGCATGAAAAACAAATCTTATTTTCACTGTTTATTATATGTGCCACTCATATAATTTTAGTTTAGTACTGAAAACCCTGGGACACTATCTTATTTTTAACAATATTATTATTTTTTTAATTATACTAGATTTTAGACCCGGCGAAACAGCTCACCAGAACTGCGATCAGCATGCTTTTCTACTGAAATCTACTGGGCTTGAAGTATCAGATATGCAAGATCTATTTTATGGAATGTCAGCTATAAGCCCTATATTTTCACATTCCCAACAGTTGGTGTAGTTATGAAAAATCACAGAATAACTAAGCTGGAAGGGATTTTAAAAAGTCATTCAGTTCCAAACAGTTGTGGCATATTCCAATAACTTTTCCCAAATGCCAATAAACCATGGTTTTACATTTTTCTGTTTGGTTGAGGTACTAAGCAACCAGCAAAAGTCTATTGAACAAAGTAGTTCTATTTCTGCAGGTCTAATTGCTCTTACTACTCCACTTTCAAATGCGTAAAACACATTATGGCTTCCCTTGGCACTGTGTTTGCTATCAAGCATTCTTAACATGGCCCGTGAGGTACGGCACCACAGGGCCTGCACAGGGGTATGACAGACTTGGTTTGTACCAGCTTGTCTGAGCTAAACTTTCAGGGGTTTTCTGAGCTGGTTGTTAAACTTAGAAATTATTTTAACACTTACAGATAGTGTTATATAAACTTAAAATGAAATACATTAGCTTTGAAACAAAGGTAATACGTACTCAACATTTAGCGACATTTTACTAGTATCTTGAGGTTTACTCTTATCTTACATCTATGGTGTCCGTGTCATGGAAATACCATATGCTGAAGTGCTACTGTGCAAGTCAGGATTAATCAGAACTTAACTTACTGCTTTGTCGACCGTGCAAACTTAGGAAAGTGATAGAGAAAATGTTAATTCAGATTAAACTTGAAAAGTAGCTGTTACATTGTACGTATCATAACAAATTAAGTAAGTATTCTTTCAGGTTTAAAATATTATGTGATTGAACAAAGAATTTCTGTGTGTCATTGACCAACAAAAATGGTTTCAGAGATATCTTCATTGTTTCACCTTTATCTTACTAGTTAACAGAAATAAAAAAAAATCAATCAATATCAATGTTGAAGTTATGCTTGTTTGTTAATTGCAACCATTTATTAGCTATGGACATAAGAATCCAGCAAAAATCAACAAAATTCTGTATTTTATGTTATTATTCATTGTAAGTTGTCCGTAAATTTGTGCATTTCTCCCTGGGAGCCAATTCAGAAATTAAGCACAAGAGGACGATACTGTTCCTACCTATGTTCAGCTGGTGTCTCCTGCTTCCGTCACCAATCTTTAGGCAAACTGGCTAGCTATCACTTCTGTAAAAGCACTACAATTTGTTAAGATAATCTCAGGCTTTTTAAACACATTCTTCCTCAAGAAGAGAATCTTTTTACTCCTTCACATCTGGCCAACTTCCAGTCATCCTTAAAATATCAGTTTATATTAGCATAAAAAATGCTTTATCACTTGCAACTTTGAGACAAAAGAAAAAGCAAGACTATCCCTTTTCTTGACTTTGCATCTTATTTTAATTACACCATACACACACGCACACGTGTATCGTTTGAAAGCGGGTCTTAGTAGAGAAAGCTATTTTTGCCATCTGCACGTCTCACTTCACTCAACTTCAACAAACCCCACGTGCGCTGTCTTCCCAGCCCAACCGGTGAAATAGATCTTGCAGGTTGCTCATTCTTGGTGACTCTGTTGTTTTTATTCCACTCCATTTTTCAGCAGCATTAGACACAATGAACCATTTCTGTTTCTTGAGCCCCTTTATTCTCTTGACTTCCCTGCTACTACTTCTTTTTTAGGTGTGCACACTCTCTTTTTGAGGTATAATTTACATAACAACAAAATTCACTATGTTTAAGTGTATAATTCTATGAGTTTTAATACATGTGTGTAATCATGTAATCACCACCCGAATCTTAATTTAGAACATTTCTATCAACATACCCAAATTATGCTTTCGGTGCTATTATGTTCTTTAAAAAATTTTAATTGTTTATTGCTGATATATGGAAATACTGGGTTGGCTGAAACAATTTTGTTCAATTGTTCATATGAAACAATTTTGTTAATTGCATTGTGATAGCTGTCATATTAGTGTGTATTTTTTAAAAAATTTATCAAAATGGGTGGATTTTTGTGTAGCCATTTTAATATTGAAGATGGAAGGAAATATGCAACATTTTCAGCGTATTATGCTTTGCGGCTGCTCCTTCTCATTTTGCTTTTCTGGTTTCTTCTCTTTGGAAGGTACCTAAACATTCGTGTGTCTCAGGTATCAAACATTCGCCTTTTTCTCATTTTCCTTACCCTCCCTCCATAGACACTTCCATCCAGTCTTGTGCCACTACACGTCATCTACATTCAGTTGACTCTCAGATTTGTACCTTTAACTCTGAATATTCCAGAACTCCAGATAAGGTTGTATGTCCACTTGCATCTATCAATGTAGACGTCTAATAGGCTTTGTGGGTCTCTACCACATATTTTTCTTTCTTTTATTTTGAAACAACTCTTTAAAAATCAAAAAACCTTTCTTAGCTCAAGGGCCATACTAAAATAGGCTGTAATTGGCCTGCCAGTAGTAGTGACCAACCCAGCTTTTAAAGAAACTATTGGCTGAAAAGAGGTGAGAGAGCAGACGCAGCTGTGAGACAAGACACTGAGCCACGCTGCCCCCCAGGCCTGGAGCATGAATCTGCAATAACCCCAATATTTCTGTCACGTCATTGCTAGTGTCCCACCCAATATCCACTCTCCTCTTTTTCCTTATTAAGATATTGTAAATGTTCTCAACTGAAAAAGTAGGTCCAGTCTTCTCAGACTCCTTTGGAGGTAACAATCACATACACAGAATCACAAGAAGACAAATAGAATTTGTCCATTTATCTATTACGTTATCCTTCATTAAGCATCCTTTTATCTATTATAGTATCTGTTATAACAGCAGCAGATGTAAAGTGTTATGGAGTAGCTAACTTAATCTGGGAAGGTCAGAGAAGTGGAATGGAAGAATGTAACAAGTGCAATGGAGGACGTTACAGGCAAAAGAAAGGGGTATTCAAATGCACCAGTACATGATGTCCCAGTATTGGGGGTAGGGAGTACTGTAAATAATTCAGAATTGCTTGAAATAGGGGTGATAGGAGATAAGACTAAAGAGAATGCTGAGTCCAAAAGGACCTTGTGTATCGTCGTACCAAGGAACTTTGACTTTATTTAGCTCGCCAGTGTGATTTACTTTGAAAGAAAATCTGCTAGAAACACACACAAATCCCTCTTGAACCAATTTGAGATCATAGTAGCTTGTGCATTCTTCCTCCTATGGAAATCATTTATATAGACAAAGAGGATATGTTAAATGTCTTGCACAGCACAGAAAAGTATTCTGGAAACAATAGGGAGGTGTGTTGAGTGACAGACATGAGAGCTATACTTAGGGCAGTGGCTGGGTGAACAGAGAAGTGGACGGATTTGAGTGACCTGAGTGCCGGTCAAATCAATAGGACTTACATGAATCAGGGCTTTGATCTAACTTACATTTAAGAGAGAAGAAAAAATAAAAAATAACTATCCCTCACAGTTCCATGGACACAATAGGTTGAATTTAGATTTAGTAGTACACAGTAATTTAACTGGTTATCTATATTCATAAAGCAATACTCAAACTTGGCTCAAATACTCATGAAAATAAAGAGAAAAATAATGCCTCATAAACTGAAATGATGAATCCATACCTTTCATTGAGACTTTTCACAAAATATGCCTGCTTACTTATTCAGTTTAGATTAATGTCATATTCATGTATAGTTTTATACTTTCTGAAATAGTCTAATGTAATTTCTGAAAATTGCTTCCGATTTTATACAAATAATATTAGTTTGGGTGCTCTAAAAGACTTTTTAGAACTTGGCTGTGGACTTTTCCTAATTTTCTTCCAGTCTTTATTTCTTTACCTGTATTATAATATTTAAAGTTTTGATTTTATAACTTGGCTAGTTAGGGTAATACTTCCCAGTTTCTTTTACATCATGGAATACCTAGAAAATCATATATGTATATATGCAGTGCATAAAGGCAGTCGATAAGCCAGGTACTCAGGTCTGCCATACCCTATTGCGCCACTCTGAAGCTGGAGAAAACTGCTATCTCCTCACACCCCCACTACCCATTCACACTGGTTGGTATTCTGTGACTTATGGAATGAAGTTTAAAGAAGTAATGCTTATGGGATGGATGCCTGCATCGCTCAGCAAGCATTGTGATAGTATTTGACATAGCATATAGCAAAAGTGCTAAGTGGTTTAAGGAACACATGCTAGAGGTCACCTAAGGATCTTGCAATAAGGTATGAGTAACTCAGGAAAACCTACAGTCGTTATGGAGAACATGAAAACACATGTTATATTGATAAAGACTCAGGAGTCTTCGATAGGATATTATAAATATCCAATTCTTTCACTTCATAAATAAGAACATGAGACTAAATAAACTGTATGTCTTGACTAAAAAGTAAATGACTTGAAGGTTAAATCGATGTACTGAAAACTTTATAAAGTCAGAGACAAGTTGTTAACTGCTATATTCCACAGCTCATGGCAGAAGTTCCCTAAAATTCTGTTGAGTGAATGAATGGATTGGCGAGGGTCACACAGGTGATGGAAGAGTCAAAGGAGAATTACAATCTTCAGCCTCACAGCTCAATGATTTCATTCACTGTGTATAGATCGTATGTCATATCGCTATCAACGTTCTAGGAATGAATAATTCACTATGTGGCACAAGGAACAAAAGGTCATGAACACAGGCTAGAATTTAACATTCGAAGGATTTTCTTTTTCTTCTGTTTTGTAGCAGTTCCTATCCATCATATTCATAAATCAACCATGAAGTGTTTATGTTACTATAAAGCTTATATTTATCTTAATATATTTTTGTAAATACATGTTACCTGAAAATCAACAGTTTGCTTTATATAAGCTTTCATAAAATTTTTTTGTCTTTGGTAGTTACAGCATTTTGTAATTTTCTTTAGTAATAGAATATATTCATGTTTGTCTTTATTTCCCATTTACTAAATGATGAAAGCTAAACATTTAAATAATTAATTACTGATGTGTGCTATAGGCAAGCATTAAAATCAGAGAAAGCACTATCACTGAAAGGTTATGTCATTCAAGAATTCATTAAACATTTATTAGCTCACCTTAGTTAAAGGTGTCCTGGTTTACATATTTGCAGATTTGCATACACATGCCCTGAACAAGATTTCGAAAATGTTTGTGATCCTATGACCACCCTAATTATGAATAGACATTTGTGAAATCCTTACCAAATGTGGTCATTTTTTCCCTGTCAGGTCCTTAATATAGTCCAATACACGAGGCGACAACAAGATAAAGCAAGTGAAACTCCAGTTTGAGTACCTCTCTCTCCCTTGAACTCTGAGCCAGTGGCTGCCCAAGCCAGAAGGGACCAGGGTAGGGTACTGGTCACGGGGGGGAGCTAGTGTGGTTGGCCTGGCAGACGCTGATACAGGAAGGAGATATCTTTCCACAGTCTGAAAGATATCTTTGTCCTCTTTTTGAGGATTTTGTTTCACAGACAGACCCCAGAGCAGATCATATTTAAATTCTTGGATGAGATTTTTGTGACTCTTCATGCAGAAATCCTCTGCAGTGGTCCTAGGGTGAGGAAGCACCATTGGGGAGGGATATGTAATCTGTCCACTGGCCTTTGGGTTTGGCATAAATCCCCCTAGTAGAGTCCCATATCTTTTCCGATTGTTGGTCAAAATTCCAGTGGTGATGGGCAGAGGGGGGTAAATAGGGACCTTTTAGATGACAGCCAATTCTTCACTGGAAATCTGATCAATCCTATGTAGTACATAGGTACTGGGGATATAGGGTTTCCATCCACCAGGTCAGTGAGATCATCTGCTGTGGCCTCACTCTGCAGAGACACATCAGCGTTATGAAGTTAGTATTCAGTCTGCTCTTCACAGTACCAGTACCCAGCTCACTCTGAGAGCAAGTGACTGTGAGATTAATGCCTCCCTTATCCTTCTTCTTACAGCAGGGTTGGGGGGTTGGCTGTTCAAGGCAGTGCCGAAGCCTTCCAGCTCGTTTTCAATGACCTTACGTCCTAAGGATTTCAGGATTCAGAACAATCAGGATCAAGTTATACGTTCAGGCCACTGCGGTGACTTGACAATCTCTACCTTTCCCATCCTTAGCACCCTCACTGTTACCTGGGAGATTCAGGAGCTGGGTCTTTGCACCTTTGTATCTGAATGACACCAGGCACAGTGGTCAGAGTAGTGAAATCACAGGTTGCCATGTCTGAATATAACCTTGCCCAGTCACTTAGTAGTGTTGATGTCCCCACAGGTGAAAATCCACAAACCCAGTGAAACTCAGGTGAAAATTCCAGTCACCTGTGAGCCTTATACACCCCTAGGGGATGTGCTGTGACCTTGTTCTTTTGAGTCCGAGCCATCTCTGCTTTGTTATCCCTGATCTTGGTTAAGGTGCTGCTCACGGTGGAGCGTCAAAGGGGGTGGGGGATGGCGCAGAAGCGTCCACGTTGTCTCCAGTCACACCCACTGTGGACTGTTGCAGCCACCGGGTGCTACTGCACTGCAAGTGCGTTACTTCCCACTTCTCCCGAGAGAGCTCTGCGTGTGGCTTTTACCAGGACAGACGGACAGTGTGGAGTGGTTTTTTCCGCCTAAGCCAATGTTAATTTTTTTAGGGGTTTCTGTCATTTATTTGGTATGAGTCGCGCCATTGAGCATGGACCTCTGTGCACACAAGTACGTGTTGTCAAAAACTAGACTGTACACTAGAACAAAGTAGAAAGACGAGTTTATTACAGTGGTTTCCATCTGCAAGCCTGAAAACTCAAGGCTACGGGGGCAACGAGTTGCTCACAAACTAAGGGGGTTTTGTGGAGTGAAAGCAGATGTTATTTGGCGATTTCAGTGGATTGATTGTCTAGGGGTCGCCTCCTTACTTGACTGCGGACAGCACAGGGGAACAAAGAAGTTCAGAGGTGTCTCGAACAGACTTGATATCTGGGGGTTTGGTGGAGTTGGCTAAATTCTGAGAACTGAAAATCCCTGCCATTCGAGTTAGGTAAGGAGAGGTCAAACTCTTTTCAAGAGGGTATTTGGAAGAGATTCCAGAGATGGGTGGCTTCTGAGGCTGTGGCCTCACCCCAGGGAGTGGGAAGCCAGCTCTGTCTGAACGCCAGGTGCGGCTGACAGTGGAGGGGCCCTGAGGGGCTGGGCTGCGGGGGGTGCATGGGTGGACAGAGAAACCTCCATCGCCCCGCCCTGGACTGGGGGCCAGGCACAGCCCTAGCCCTGAAGCAGGTCATCAGGCTCTGTCTGTAGGGAGGGGCCCTAAAGAGCCCAAGTGCTGGGATGGGACCTTCCTTGGGCTCTTCTGTCAGAGTCCGTGACTATTCATCTTTCATGATAATTTATATTGATCAAATATTTAGGGAAGAAGAATAAGTTAAATTAACGATTATGATAAAATTCTGTGTGCGATGTTACCTAACCTGTGGCTCAAGAACCACGTTGGTGTGAGTTACACTGTTGCCTCTTCCACCATCTCTCCATCAGGCTGTGGTGTTTACAAAGCAGACATTGAAGTGGAGATTTAGCAACTGCCACATTGTCTATAATTTTTGAGACATTATGGAAACGGAAAGGCTGGAGAATCTCAAGTAAGTAAAAACCAACAATTTCACTTTTTAAAAAGGGTTTGTTCCAAATGAAAACTGTGTGTCACTTGATAGAGAAGAGTCCTGATTTTGTTGTGGAAGGGGTGGTTTATTCACGTACAGAAACGGGTAGCTTGACTAGTAGGAGTCAGACTGTGGAGACTTACGATCAACTTTGTTTTAAAAGTCCATCATGTTTATTTGTTAGAGTTTTCTGTCATTTCTTTATTGGAGCATGGGGATTGGGCCATTCCACACAGACCTCTGTATTCAGCATCTTGCAAAGTTTGGCTGGTAAAGCAGGGACAATGTGTCATGTTTTCAGCTAATCTCTTAATAGTTTTTTTTGCAACATACTTGAAGGCAAAATAGATATATGCTGATAAGATGATTCTAAAGATGTGTAAATATATATAGCTTGTTATACCAATGTAATAGAAGACTCCTACATAAAAGGTATATGAATAATTGGCTCATCTCTGTTTGAAATTTATTAATGATTTAAGACATACAGGCATACTCATAAAACTGATCAGTATTCATCTAGCAGTACGAAATTAACAGCTAATATAATCTGGAGGTAAATCGGTATTCTGAAATATCTCTAGAGTTGGGAATAGTAGGTTGAATATAATAAAAGTATTTATGCGAAATTTCCACAATAGATAAATTTATAGAGAAAGAAAGTGTCAGTGGATTACTAAATACCAAGTCCTGAGGGAAGTGAAGAATTGGGAGTGACTACTTAGTAGTGACTGCTTTCTTTTTGGAGTGCTGAAATCCTTTGGAATTATATAATGGTAATGGTTGTATAACATTTGGAATATACTGAAATCCATTAAATTGCACACTCAAAAGGGTGAATTTTATGGTAAATGAATTATATCTCGATACAAGTTTTAAAAGGCATTTATGGTTAATAAACTGGGAATAAAATAAAAATTTATGAGGAATAGAAATAATCCTGGCTGGTGTAGCTCAGTGGATTGAGTGCAGGCTGCAAACCAAAGGGTTACTGGTTGGATTCCCAGTCAGGGCACATGCCTGGGTTGCAGGGCAGGTCACCAGTGGGGGCCATCTGAGAGGTAATCATAGATTGATGTTTCTCTCCTTCTGTTTCTCCCTCCTTTCCCCTCTCTCTAAAAGTAAATAAATAAAATCTTTTCTAAAATTTTTTATTTTAGTTGTTGTTCAAGTACACTTTTCTGTCTTTTATTCCCATCCCAGTCCACCCCCCAGTGCCCCCCACCTCCCTCCCATTTCCACCCCCCTTAGTTTTTGTCCATGTGTCCTTTATACTTGTTCCTGTGACCCCTTCCCCTTTTCCCCTGAAATTCCCTCCCCTCTCCCCTCTGGTTACTCTCAGCCTATTTTCTATTTCAATGTCTTTGGTTATGTTTTGCTTGCTTGTTTGTTTTGTTGTTTAGGTTCCTGTTAAAGGTGAGATCATATGGTATTTGTCTTTCACCATCTGGCTTATTTCACTTAGTATAATGCTTTCCAGTTCCATCCATGCTGTTGCAAAGGGTAGGAGCTCCTTCTTTCTTTCTGCTGCATAGAATTCCATTGTGTAAATGTGCCACAGTTTTTCGATCCGTTCATTCCCTGATGGGCACCTAGGTTGCTTCCAGCATTTCATCATTGTAAATTGTGCTGCTATGAACACTGGGGTGCATAGGTTCTTTTGGACTGGTGTTTCTGGGTTCTTAGGGTATAAACCTAGCAATGGAATTGCCAGGTCAAAAGGCACGTCCATTTTTAGTTTTCTTAGAAAATCCCATACTGTTTTCCATAGTGGTTGTACCAGTCTGCAGTCCCAACAACAGTGCACTAGGGTCCCCTTTTTTCCACATCCTCTCCAACACTTGTTGTTTGTTGCTTTGTTTATGATGGCCATTCTGACTGGTGTGAAGTGGTATCTCATTGTAGTTTTAATTTGCATCTCTCTGATAGCTAGCAATATTGAGCATCTTTTCATGTGTTTCTGGATCCTCTGTATGTCCTCTTTGGAGAAGCTTCTATTCAAGTCCTTTGACCATTTTTTTAATTGGATTGCTTGTCTTCTTAGAGTGGATTCTTGCAAGTTCTTTATATACTTTGCAGATTAAACCTTTGTCTGAGGTATCATTGGCAAATATGTTTTCCCATATGGTTGGTTCTCTTTTTATTTTAATGCTGTTTTCTTTGGCCATGCAGAAGCTTATTATTTTGATGAGACCCCATTTGTTTATTCTTTCCTTTATGTCCCTATTCTAGGGGACAAATCAGTAAAAATGTTGCTGTGTGAAATATCTGAGATTTTCCTGCCTATGTTCTCCTCTATGACTTTAATGGTGTTCTGGCTTATATTTAAGTCTTTTATCTACCTTGAATTCATTTTTGTGTATGGCGTAAGTTGGTGCTTGAGTTTCATTTTTTTGCACATAGCTGTTCAGTTCCCCCAACACCATTTGTTGAAGAGGCTATCTTTATTCCATTTTATGTTGCTGCCCCCTTTGCCGAATATTAATTGACCATAGAGACTTGAATTTATTTCTGGGTTCTTTATTCTGTTCCACTGGTCTATGTGCCTGTTTTTATGCCAGTACCAAGCTGTTTTTATTATAGCGGCCTTATAATACAGTTTGATATCAGGAGGTGATCCCTCCTACTTTGCTTTTCTTTTTCAAAAGTGCAGCAGCTATTTTAAAGGGTCATTTATGTTTCCATATAAATTTTTGAAATGTTTGTTCTATGTCTGTGAAATAAGCCATTGGTACTTTAATAGGTATTGAATTGAATCTGTAAATTGCTTTGGGTAGTTTGGACATTTTGATGATGTTAATTCTTCCAATCCATGAACATGGTATATGTTTCCATTTGTTTGTGTCATCCTTGATTTCTTTCTTCAGTGCTGTGTAATTTTCTGCATACAGGTCTTTTACCACTTTGGTTAGGTTTATTCTTAGGTATTTTATTTTTCTTTTTGCTATATCAAATGGGATTTTTTTCTTGATTTCTGCTTCTGCTGTTTCATTATTGGTATACAAAAATGCCTTTGATTTCTGGATATTGACTTTGTATCCCTTTGTTTTGCCAAATTCATTTATTAGGTCAAGCAGTTTTTCGGTGGAGTCTACAGGATTTTCTTTGTACACTATCATGTCATCTGCAAATAATGACAGTTTTGTTTCCTCCTTTCCTATTTGGGTGCCTTTTATTTCCTTTTCTTGTCGGATTGCTGCGGCTAGGACTTCCAATACTATGTTGAATAGAAGTGGTGAAAGTGGACAACCTTGTCTTGTTCCTGATCTTTGTGGAAAAGCTTTTAGTTTTTGTCCATTGAGTATGATGTTGGCTGTATGTTTCTCATATATGGCCTTTATTATGTTGAGAAATGCTCCCTCCATTCCTACTTTGCTGAGTGTTTTTATCATAAATGGGTGCTGTACCTTATCAAATGCTTTTTCTGCATCTCTTGATATGATCATGTGTTTTTTGTCTTTGCTTTTGTTTATGTAGTGTATTACATTTACTGATTTGCGAATGTTGAACCATCCTTGCATCCCTGGGATAAATCCCACTTGGTCATGTTGTATAATCTTTTTAATGTATTGTTGGATGCGGTTTGCCAATATTTGTTGAGGATTTTAGCATCTATGTTCATCAGCCATATTGGCCAGAAGTTTTCTTTCTTTGTTGTGTCCTTATCTGGTTTTGGGATTAGGATGATGTTGGCTTCATAAAAAGAGCTTGGGAGTCTTCCATCCTTTTGAATTTTTTTGAATAATCTATAAAGGATAGGGGTTAGCTCTTCCTTAAATGTTTTGTAGAATTCTCCTGTGAAAGCATCTGGTCCAGGGCTTTTGTGTGTTGGGAGTTTTTTGATTACTGCTTCAATTCTGTCTGCTGTTATTGGTCTGTTCTGGCTTTCTGCTTCTTCTTCACTGAGTTTTGGAAGATTATATTTTTCTAGAAATTTGTCCATTTCACCTAGGTTTTCAAATTTCTTGGCATACAGTTCTTCATAGTAATTTCTTACAATCCTTTGTATTTCTGTGCTGTCAGTTGTAATCTCTCCTCTTTCATTTCTAATTGTGTTTATTTGGGTCATCTCTCTTTTTTTCTTGATGAGCCTGCTTAAGGGCTTGCCGATTTTATTTATCTTTTCAAAGAACCAGCTCCTTGATTCATTGATCCTAAGAATTGTGCTTTTTGTCTCTATGTCATTTAATTCTGCTCTGATCTTGGTTATTTTTTTCCTTGTACTAGCTCTGGGCTGTCTTTCTTGTTGATCTTCAAGTTCTTGTAGGCCTAGGGTTAGGTTGTTTGTTTGAAATGTTTCTATTTTTTTAGGTAGTCCTGTATTGCTATGAACTTCCCTCTCAGGACTGCCTTTGCGGTGTCCCATATGTTTTGAGTTGTTGTGAGTTCATTTTCATTTGTTTCCAGAAACTTTTTGATTTCTTCCCTAATTTCATTCTTGACCCATTCATTGTTTAATAGCATGCTAGTCAATCTCCATGATTTTGGGTTTTTTCCCTTGGGGTTGGTTTCTAATTTCAGTCCTTTGTGGTCAGAGAAAATGCTTAGTATGATTTCTATTTTCTTGAATTTGTTAAGACTTGTTTTGTGTCCTATCATGTAGTCTATCTTTGAAAATGTTCCATGTGTATTTGAAAAGAATGTATATTTAGCTTCTTTGTGATTTTGGGCTCTATATATATCAGTTAAGTCCATTTCATCTAGGGCTTTGTTCAATGTCACAACATCTTTGTTGATATTTTGTTTGGAGGATCTGTCCATTTTTGACAGTGGGGTGTTAAAATCCCCTACTATAATTGTGTTGCTGTCAATATCCTTCTTGAAGTCCTCTAAGATTTTCTTTATGTATTTGGGTGCTCCTACATTGGGTGCATAACTATTTACAATGTTTATGTCTTCTTGGTGGATTCTTCCCTTGAGTATTATGAAGTGACCTTCTGGGTGTCTCATTATGGCCCTTTTTTTTAAAGTCTATTTTGTCTGGTATGAGTATTGCTACACCACCTTTCTTTTCCTGTCCATTTGCTTGGAATATTTGTTTCCAGCCCTTTACTTTCAATCTGTGTATGTCTTGTCCTAAGGTGGGTTTCTTGTAGGCAGCATATGTGTGGTTCATGCTTTCTTATCCATTCAGCTATTCTATGTCTTTTAATTGGAGCATTTAATCCATTTATGTTTAAGGTTATTATTGATAGGTTCTTATTCACTGTCATCTTTGTACCTGTGTTCCTCTCTCTCTGTCTCTCTTTTCCTTCCTTTCCTTAAAGCACATCCTTTAGCAATACTTGCAGAGCTGGTTTGGTGGAGGTGTATTCTTTTAGACTTCTTTTGTCTGAAAAGCTCCTTATAAGCTCCTTATTTGGCCTTCTATCTTGATTGAAATTCTTGCTGGGTAAAGTATCCTTGGTTGTAGTCCTTTAGTTCTTATTACTTGGAATATTTCTTGCCACTCTCTTCTGGCTTGCAGCATTTCCTTTGAGAAGTCAGTTGTTAACCTTATCAGGGATCCCTTGTATGTTATTTCCATTTTCTCCCTTGCTACCTTTAAGATTCTCTCTTTGTCTTGGAATTTTGCCATTTTTATTATGATGTGTCTTGGAGTGTGCCTCTTTGGGTTCCTCTTAATTGGGACTCTCTGTGTTTCCTGGATTTGTGTGACTTTTTTCTCTCATCAGATTAAGGAAGTTTTCCATCATTACTTTTTCAAATAGGTTTTCTATCCGTTTTTATTCTTCTTCTCCTTCTGGTATCCCTATTATTAGGATATTATTACGTTTCATATTGTCTTGTATTTCTCTTAGTCCCTCTTCATTTTTTTCTGAGCCTCTTTTCCTTTTCCTGCTCTTTCTGGGTGTTTATTTCTATTTTGTCCTCCAACTCGCTGATCTGATCTTCTGCTTCATCTATCCTGCTTTTGATTCCTTCTACTGTGTTCTTCAGATCAGATATTATATTCTTCATTTCTTCTTGGCCCTTGTTGATATTTTCTATTTCCTTTTTCATATTGATATAGTTTGCAGCAAGTTCATTGTAGCTTCCTTGTAGTTTCTGGTAGTTGGTTGGGAGCTCATGGAGCTCCCTGGTGACCATTGCTTTGAACTCAACATCTGATAGTTGAGTTGCCTCTATTTCATTTAGCATTCTTTCTGATGTTTCCTCCCTTCCTTTAATTCGGGGATTGTTTCTTTTTCTTCCCATTGTTTGTGAGACTCTTCTTATTAGCTTCAGCTTCTCAAATTGATCTGATCTGGTTTTCTGGGTTTATGGTGTAAGCTT
>PVKM010021426.1:0-22589 GCA_004027735.1 Carollia perspicillata
CTGTTAACTAGTTGACTCTCTGTCTCGGACTCAGTTAATCTCTTACTATCTCTTTGTCCCGGACCCCGGACAATTCCCGCCCTCTGCTTCTGTGTCCTTGGCTCCCACTCTCCTGCTCCCTACTTGTGCTGCGTGACCCCTCCTCTCCCCACTTTGTTACAAAGGTATTTAATCACCCGCCTGACCCCTCCTCAGCGCCCAGAATTTGGAAGCTGTCTCCTCTGGGCTCACACGTGTAATAAAGGCTTACTTCGTCACCCCAAATCGTGTAAGAGTTTGTTTTTCTGCAACACTTACTGCAAAGGATTCTCTACACAGTCTCTTAATATAGCCTATGGAGTCTCTTGTTTTGGCCTTCACAATTCATTTCTAACTTGACTACCCTCAAGAGGAGCGTCCAGTGAGTCAGTGGGCTGGCTTTACTCAATTTCATCATTTCCTGGTAACTCCCTTCAAGGCTTCCTAAAGAGAATGCTGTAACCACAACTAACACAACACACTTTAGTCACTATGCATTTGTATTATCTGTACAAGTGGCAATTTTTCAAGGAGAAATAGAGTTCCACTGTCTCAGAGCTTCAGCTAGGCTCTATCTAATTCATAAAACACTTTCAGATTCTAAAATTCTCATTTCAAAATGGCCCTGGCCATTGTGGCTCAGTGGGTTAGAGCATTGTCCTAAAACAAAAAGTTGTGGGTACCATTTCCAGTATCATTCCCGGTAAGGGCGAGTACCTGGGTTTGCTGATCTATCCCAATCCCAGGTGGATCAAATACAATCACCCACAAGGTTAAGAATGGGAAGCAACCAACTAAAGCTTCTCTCTGGCCTGTTTCTGCCTCTCCCTTCCTCTCTCACTTCCTGTATCTGTTAAAAAGCAATGAAAAAATGTCCTCAGTTGACGGTTTTGAAAAAATTATATTTTAACACAGTAACAAACAGTTCTTTCCTTGCCCACTAATGATGGGACCAATAACTTGTACAGAGAGCTGCCGAAAACTACACAATTATTTAAATATTCCATATGGCTATTAAAGAAGAGAGTTATATTGCCAGCCTCAGTAGAACAGATGTGAAAAGACAGAATGTGCTTTTGGATTTCTCTACCTACAACAAACCTACCACCTATCAGGTTCTCCTGGAATTCTCCAGAGTCCCTTCTTGCCTACCACAATCTTTCAATCCAAATCTCATTAAGCCTATATTTCCAAACAATGTTTTCCCCCTTTCACCTCAGTATCACTTTTTTGGTGCTAGGTTTTAGAAATAAACCAATAAGAATGAATTAAATATCGTTACAAAATGAATGGCTGACAACTTCCTATTAGCCTTCAACCATTCACCCAATTTTAATATACAATGCATCCTATACACCATGCACTAGGGTTGGCCATGGAGATACAACAATGACCAAAAATAGACATAGTTCCCAACTTTATGGCTTAAAATCTAGTAGGGAGAGGTAAATATTAATCAAATAATTACAACAAAAGGACCTGATGCCATGAGTACAAATGACGTAATCATGGAACTCAGGGAAATTAAACATCCAAGAATGTGATGATTGATTTGATATCTAAGGAAAGAATATGAAGAGGAAGGGGAAGCCAGTCCCAGGAAAACAACAGACAAAGGTCAGCACAGCCAGAGCAGGAACCATGTAGGAGCCTAGCTGAAAATGAGGCTAGAGTAAGCTAAGTAGAAACCACAGGATGCAGGTACTTGTAGGTCACAATAAAGGGATTTTATTTTTTCTGTTAGCCAATGAATGGCAAGAATTTATTAAACTGTAGAAGGCTGTAAATGATGACAGAATATGATTACATTTGCCTTTCAAAAAGATCAGTACTGCAGCTGTATGGAAGAACATCAGAGTGCAGAGTAGTGAGGAGGTAGGTGCAGGAGGACATGAGAGAAATGATGGTGGCACAGACTCGATGGTTAAGTATGAGGAGTTCAACACACACAGTCCCCTGGATATTTTGATTTGGCTGATAAACATGGCTGCAGCATTCAGATCAGACACACGGCCAAGAAATACGACCCATCTCCCTGTGACACTTACTTTCTTTTTAAACTGATGTTTGTTAATTTAAACTAGTAATGAGCACTGGCAGATGTGGCTCAGAGGACTGAGTGCTGGCCTGCAAACCAAAGGGTCACTGGTTTGATCCCCAGTCAGGGTACAGGCCTTGGTTATGGGCCAGGTCCCCAGTAGGGGCGTATGAGAGGAAACCACACATTGATGTCTCTCTCCCTCTCTTTCTCTCTCCCTTCCCCTCTGTCTAAAAGTAAATAAAATCTTTTTTAAAAAATAAACTAGTAATGAAAGAAATATATTTCTACAGAAGTTTCCTAGCACTGCCTGTCTGCTTATCAGTTCACCCCCATCTCACTGGCCTGAATACCTTTTAAGGAATAGGTCTTTCATTGTAACAAATCATCAAATACAAAAATAACCAACATTGTGAACTTATACATTCTCTTTTTTTCTCACAGCTCTCCCAGGAATCATGAATTGAGGTCTAAGGAACACATTCTAAAATGAAAATTGAAATAAAAATCATGAAATCTATCAAAGTACAGACCCACTATTAAATAGGCTGAGACAAGGATAAAAGAGTTCAGAAAAATTTCCACAGAATTCTGGAAATCCTTTATTTATGATAATTTCCTATTATCTGAAAAAATGATTTGTAGCTTTTAATGATACACATAGTGGAAAAGGATAGAAAATAAAGGTAAAACAAAATCAATTAAGTAGAAACAGAGACCTTAATATTATTAGTCACATGAAATGTGACTAATAATACCATAATTGGGTTTAGTTAAGTACTTTGCATTTCTTATAAGTCAAAAAGTGAAAACAGAAACGTTGACTTCTATCAGATATGCTGAATAAAAATTGGGACAGGTCATGTGATAAATTTTCAAGTTGAGACATTCCAGAAATATCTAGAGTATCAGATTCTCTTTGTTGTATAATTCTCATTGCCTGATAAAAGATAACATACATATTTTTTGGAAATGCATCATCTTGTGCTAAATTCAAGAAGGCATTAACGGTGTCTCTAGGATTTGATAGACAGTTTGGTATAAAAGAAACATAGCCAACTGGCAAGATAATTCTTTGATCCTCTGCACTCTGTTCAGCATTGTGAATGGCTGCTCAGAGCTCCGTGTCCTCGATTTGTGCGGACATTCACTCTTGATCTCATTTTATAATAAAGCAATTTTAATGGGCTTTAGCTCATAAAGACAGGTACACGGCACCGACCTGATATAAAGACCAAATTCTCTTGAGGTATCTTCCCTTCCCACATGGGCTACACTTCCCTCCAAATCAGTGATTGATCGACTTTTTTTTCTGCTCAGTTCACAAATGAGTAAGTTTTCTAATTTGTAAGGAAGTATCCTGAAAGACATTTCTAATAATAAGCTACATTGAATGTATTGGGTTGGCCAAAAAGACCCCACGGTTTTTTTCTGTAAAAGAAAAAGACACATTTTTCATTTTCACCAAAAATGTAAGTGGCTGTCATCTCAGATTTTAACTGCAATATAAAAAACCACTGTGTTTTCTTTTTCTTTCCAAGAAATTTGTTTTATGTTATGGTGTAAATTATGTATCAATTCAAGTATATCCAACCATTTGGATGACATTTTCTTGAAACTAAAGGTACTTATCTTTAAATACTGAGAGATTACCAGAACACAAAACCCTAAATCACCAAGACAGTTGTTACCTTTGGCATCACTTCAAAGGGCTATTTCTGCAGCCACTCTCCACAGGAAACTGTTAATTACCTTTTAAGGGCCCTGTATTCAGGAAACAACAGAGACTAAGTAAATCAAATTTCTTGAGAATGATAAGAGAGAGATACCCGAAATAGCTCATTTGGGGTTAGGTAACATCATAAGGTCAGGCATCATTTGTATGGAATTTTAGGATTCTCCAAACCACTTTTACACATTATACTCTTGACTATGAGTACCATTCTGGTATCTAATACATAAGGTACCAATTTAAGACAATATTTCACAGAGATATAAAATCAGGTACGTTAAGACATCTTACCTATCTTCTGAGTGTGTGCTCATTTTTATTGGCGTTAAGTATCCAAGAGCATTTCTTGTTACTCCTGTGAGTCCCTCAGCTAGGGCTGTATTTAGCACACTATAAGGAATACTTTCAGCCTCCTCCACCTTTCTAGCCTGGGGAATTTCAAGGAATCAAATGGTCTTCAATCAAGATGCACTAAGTATACGTTCCTTGCTCACCGATAACATGGATTACTTTTTACGATTCAGAGCAAATGGACATTTATGGAGTCTCCATCTTCTGAGTCTTACACCAGAGTTCTGGGTGCAGCTAATGAATAATCTCTGCTTTCAAGGAGCCTGCGGTCCCACAGAGTTGAGAAAACTGTACGCCACTGAACACAAATAAAGGTGGAAGTAAATAACTTCTCTATTAGAAGTTTAAGTAGAGTGTTGTCAGGGTACAGAGGAAGGAAAAGCAATAAAAAGTTTCACAAAAGAGCCATTCATTGATCTTAGGCTGAAAAATCAGTATACTATGTAGAAGTGTGTACAGAAAGAAGAATTATGCAAAGGGTTTGGGAAATCCCTAACCAAATCATACTTTCCAAAATGTCAAAAATAATGCATACAGCAGTCTCTTCAGAAATAATTATGTGTGTGCCTCAGGATAATATTTCCAAAAGGATCATCTTCAAAGTTATATTTCACACTTTCATAACTGTCCAAAAAGATAACCTGTGCATCTTTAACAAACCTCCAATATAAATTTCCCTTTGCTAATCCGGATTCCTTAAGGAGAAATCAATAATCAGCTCTTTTCTGTGAGGGCCTCAAGAACTTCATTGTACTGAGTTAGAGACCAGTGTCACCAGTATCCCTCCCCACCATGTGGCACTTCTGGGTTGACCAAATTTGGGATACAACATGTACCTGGAGTTCGCAGAGAACCCCATGTTTCCAGAATGCGAAAGTTTCACTATAACATTTCCCCACGCCCTTCTATTACTGGATAGAAAATAACTTCAACTGTAGACCTTATTCCCCTCAAACAAAGCTGAATTTCATGCTGCCTGAGCAGTACACAGATGGATTTTACTTAGGGCAGAATCAGCCTAACCATTAGCCTTCTGTTCCATTATAGAGCTGGGGCTACATAATCAAGCTCACTCATACTTTAAAACATGCATTACCATTCATGGCGCAGATCTGCAATTTTGCAGAAAATAAAAAAAGTGATTCTACCACTGTTACATTTACAGTAAAGACTAAGAGGGTTTACACATTTGTTCCTCAAATACCACCTCCAACTTTAATCTACACAAAGATGTTTCTCTTCAATAGATTTCTTGCCTGAGATTGAATGATTCAATGGACTAGTGTGAGTTACATTAATTTCCACAAAACAGAAGCATCAGAATAACAACTGCTATGATTCACTAACAAAGTCATTCAATAAAGGAAGATATTGACCTGATTATTTAGTACCACAAGGTCACATCAATGACTTAATTGTTTCACTGTTTATCTTCTGAGAAGGGTACATGTATAAAATACATTCCTCATTCCTGAATAAATGTTGTTTAAATATTCAAACATTAAGTGAGAAACAGAGATAGAAAGCAATTTCTGTCACCAAAGTCCACACTCATTGTTGTTCATGTATGTATATATCCACACACCACAAAGGACAATGTCCATAATATAATAGGTACTTATACATGTTGAGTAAATGTAGGTATATCATTGATAAATTAGAAGTGTCTACAAGCTTCTGGTAGAATTTTCTCCAGACTTAATTCTTAGTATATTCAATAGCAGTTAATCTTTGATTGAATCAGCATTATTCTAGGTCATTAAAAAAGTATTCCTCTAAGAAATCCATTTTAAAATATCAGTACAGCTGTACTCAGAAATTCAAAGATAAAATATGCTGACAAATAAAAATTAAAATATTAAACATGATGTCAAATTTATTTTCCACATTTAAGAAATACACTTCTCAGAAACTGATGAAGGATGCTGTTTCAGTTTCATATTATGGCAAAATAAACTACTACAAGCTCCTAAACATAAAATAACTTCTGTTTATTATGTCAAATCTCTGCAAGTGAGAAATCTGAGCTAGGGTGGGCTGGGGTTAGCAGAGTTCTCTGATTAAGGTCTCATTATGAGGCAGCATATCAAGGTTCCAAACAGGATGGTCTCTTATTTCAAAGTTCTGGAGGAGAAATTTCTTTCAATGTTATGGAGGCTATTGGCAAAAATCACTTTCTTCATGTTATAGGTCTCACACCCCGCCCCGCTTCTTTGCTCATTAGGCAGGGACTGCTCCTACAGGCTGTTCACATTCCTTGGCAAGTGATTCCCTCCATCTTCAATCCTTTGTATCCAGCCAGTGACTTCAATCCAATCTATGCCTACTCCATAAGCAGCTGCACAAAATTCTGATTGCTAAGGGCTCTTGTGATTCAGTGTGACTGATCTAGATAATCTTCATAGTGAATGGCTAGATTCAGCTACTTATCCATAATGATGATCACAGTGCCCTCAGTTGCAGCCCACAGCAACTCCCACTGGCTCAGAGTCTCCCAAGGAGGATGGAACACACTGGTTGACAAAAGGTATTCCTCACACACAAGAGAAGAGATGCTACAAGGTTAGCGTCGGGAGTGCACACTGCTCTCCTATGGACAGATGGTCCTGCCCAATAGCCAACACAGGGTGGCAGAGTACATGTACCCAATTCCTGTTGCAGGTGAGGACTACATTCTCTTTCTGTAAGGGTACCTACGACATAGTGGTGGGGCCAGCCTGCGGCCTTATGAAGCACATGCGTAAGCAATACAAGGAAGTTCACCAAGGAACCAGAACGGGGGAAAGATTTCTCCCACTAAGGAAGAAGAATCTGGGGCCAAGTGACAGCTCAGCACCTAGCTTCCCTATACGAAAATGTTCCTCTGTAGCAGTGGACAGTACTGGAGAGGAGCAGCAGCCTGGACGCTGGCTACTTCCACAACACCTTGTCATAGAACCTACTGATTTGAACCCTTAATTCCATCTAAAAACCCCTCTGTAGCAGTACCCAGATTAGAACACTGGAACAAGGTTAATAGCGGGTAGAAAACGCCTGGAATTTGGGGGAGCATTGAATAATTTTACCAACCACAAGTAGACTTTAGAAAACATAGGAGGAATCTAAGAGAAAAGGATAGTCTGGACTCAGAAAAATAGGGCCTCCATACAGGAAAGAAGGGAAGGGAAGGGAAGGGAAGGGAAGGGAAGGGAAAGTGGAAGGGAAATCATTAAGACCATCTTAGAGAGCTCCAGGCCCGGCCGGGATCAGGACTACAAGGGATTATGGAAAGAAATCCTTCTGAGAAAAATCTTTAAAAAGTGATAAATGGGTTTATAGACTTCAAATATTCAGGGGAAAAAAGCATGGAAAGCCTTTTTACAGATCTGGCGTACTTAAAATGAAATTGATTTAAGCTAATCAAAACATGCAAATTTAATATTGAAATGAAAAAAATTAACAAAAAAGCATAATTATTATAGCACTTTATGTGGCTGAGTTCAAGACAATATTTACAGAGCCTAATAGACATAACTGCAGAGTATTAATTTAACCAAAACTGAAATTAAATTATATGAATAATATTCAAAGAAAGAGGAAGCAGATTAGGACAACTAAATCCTTGTCCACTGTTGAAAACAAAGTTGATAGATAATATATACAAAGGAACTATACAAACATAAGAATCAAAAATATTAGTAAACAATGTGGAAGAAATATATAAAAATCTGAAGGCACAGGAACACAAAGTGGTTGCTTTGAAGGGAGGATTCATGGGATTTGCCTTCCCCAGTATCGTCAATTCAGTGTTGTTCAGCTTTGAGAAATATCTTACCAACTGCAAAGACATTTTATGGATATGCCCTTTGGTCAATGAGAACTCATGAAACTATATTCCAAACTTCATGGAATTAAACAGTCTCAAATTCTAACTTGAAACGTGCCACTAGTAAATATCAACAAATTACTCAGAGGCATCATGTCCACCTGAAAGCTCTACCATCAATTGAATTAGTTAAGATAAAACACGAACAACTGACTAATGTCTAATTTTATGAATTTTCCTGAAAGCAGCATTAAATAATAAATCCACTTATGACTTCACACCAGACCTGTTGCAGATGCCACATACTCAATATTTAGCTAGTCTCTGCATCATGATAATCTTTGTCAAGCTTAGAAACAGTATTTTGCTAATATGTCCTAATGTTCATACCAAGGGAAAGTCAATTAACAAGTCTTTACTTGGGAGAAGAGCTATCAATGAGGCACCACCCACTAATATGCTAATGGCCAGCAGACAGTTGCCAAGCAACTATTAGTACCAGCATATATATTCTGAATCTTCCCTTCCTTAGGAAGGAGTATTTTAGAATTTCACTTTAATGCCTCACTCCTCTCCTTTCCAAGACAACTGTAAAAAGTCATGGAAGCTCTCAAGAGATAACTTAAAATGGTCAATAACTACAAGTGATATGGATAATGCAGAGATTTGTTGGTGTTGTAATAAGAACACAGTTAAGGTGCTTGGATGCTGAGAAAGAGCTTCATGCAATTGTTAGTGTTGAGACTGTAGTGACTCATGAAGGATATATGGTCATCATTTACTGCAATATCCTAATAATACACACACTGGAAGCCAGTTACCAAGCCATTATATAGGGAGGGGAGCAATCAGATTGGTCTCACACTGTCAGAAGCACCGGCACCTGGTTTTATTTTTAATCTTAGTATTCTTTCTTATCCTGACCTATTCTGAATTTAAGGCTTTATTATGGTCTTGCACCATATATGTAAATGTCAACACAATGCCAATGTAAATAATATTATGGTTGAAGATATTACTGTTCAAATTACCTTTCTTTACTATCTTGAAATTCAGACACTACATGGATACATACAACCCATTGATTCATTACCAAAAAGTAACTTTGCATCTCTCAGTGCAACTCTCGAACATCCCCCGCATTCTGCAGGACGATTGTAATATAGCTAGAAGTCAATAAGAATGTGGCTTATAACCAGCAGAATAATGTTTCAGTATCATATTGGAAGTCCATTGGAAAGGAAGATTCCCTTAACATAAATTCAGTTTACAAAAACTTGGCTAGAACGCATCCCTTCCACTTAGGAAAGAATATCTAACAAGAAGAGAAAAATCACCATAGCCTGCCCATATTTTGATTTTGATCTCTGATCTCTAATACTTGCTTTCCTATTAAGTTCTATAAAAAATGTAAGAGCTATTGATTTTATATTACATTTGAGATTGCTCTAACTCCTTAAAACTTTAAGCAGACCAATTCTTATTGTCAGCAAATGTGACTGTCCAGCATGCAGATGTACAGTCTTTCATAAAGCTTTTTGAAAAGTCCTGAGGAATCACAATAGTAAGGTCCTTATAGGTATATTGTGTTGAAAGTACAGGAAAAGCAGAGTACTGCCATTGTGTGAATGCAGAATCTTCTAATGCCAGAAATAATGTCTACAGCCATACCACCCTGAACAGGCCTGATCTCATCTGAACGCCAGGAATACATACCTAATTTAACGAGCAAAAAGGAAAAAGATCAATAGATGGATTTTAGTGTCACATCCAGTGTTTTTTCAAATAGTCAAAAATTAATTCCCTTTTTGACTTAAGTGAATTTTTATTTAGAACAATTCACCCAACACATACACAATCTAGTTAGGTTTCCACTCAGATATGAACTCATTTGAATTTTTAACATATCTTACTCAAATGCAAATTTTCCCTCTGACTTCATTTGCAAATTATACAGTGTGCCAAAAAAAAATGCTTGTGCTCAATAACCATAAAGTATTTTCATGTTATTGAGAATCACTATCATACATCCAATTTTTAAAGGTAATATCGACCTCTTCAACATTAATCCCTACAACTTCTATGTAAGAATAATGGACAATACAGAATTTCATTTTTATAATTAAAGAAACTGAGACACAGAAAATTAAGACATTCTTCTTTTGGCCTTATAAAATGATCCCAAAACACAGTTGTGATTCAATTAAAATCATCCTGACTCTTGTTTATTATGAAGGATTAAGATGTGTTCGCTCTTTGAGGGGGGCGGGACAACACACTTTTTAGGAGACAGGTTCTCTGTTTTCAACTCTGGGAAGTATGCCAACTCATGGCAAAAATCATCATTCTTATTTGTCAGGTTTTTATCCCGTAATGAAAACTATACAACGATCCTGACTCAAAACTGTGGGTGAAGTTTGCTTTAATGATTTCCATGAAAAATGGATCATTTCTCCACATTAATCAGAGCCACGTAACACATTGCAAATTAGCTTTAGAATGTCAATTAACACTAAAGTGCAGCATCATATTGAGACTATCATTGGTTTCTGTGTAAAGCTCTCCACAGGACCTTTGTTCACTTCGTTGGCAAGCTGCATCTAAAATTTTATTGCTGGCCATGGTTGGTGTGGCTCAGGGGATTGAGTGCTGGTCTGTGAACCAAAGGGTCACCAGTGAGATTCCCAGTCAGGGCACATGCCTGGGTTGCAGGCCAGGCCCCCCCACAGTGGGGAATGTGAAACAGTTGACCAGTCAATGTAACTCTCACACATCTGTTTCTCTCCCTCTTTCTCCCCTCCTTTCATTTTTCTATAAAAAAATTAAATGCAATGTATAAAAAAAGAAACTTTGTGACCTATGCTACCAATGCACTGTTGTTATTTTTTATATTACTAATTTTCTACATTGCTGTGGCCCCTAAATATTTAGGGAGGGATTATAAGTCCTACAAAACTTACAATATAAGCAAAAGACATATAAACCAAAATACAGAACTTCTCTGATCAAACATTTTTTAAATAAATATTGATTTGTTACTAGCCAAAGTTCACTAAAATATACACCAAGGGCATGAGAATTAGTGTAAATTTGCACTGCACTTCGGGCCTTTATATTTATGTACATTTGAATTAATTTGTAAAGACAACCACATTATAAGATTTTTAATGCACCTTTCAAGCATGAAAGAGATCTCCATGCCCCTACTGACTTTTTATTTCCTTTAACATTTCTCTATTACATCCAGTGTTTTTGATTTAATGTTTTTCTGCAATGTTTTCATTTCTCAAAAAAAAAGAGATCACTTCACTTCTACAATGATGTTGTAATTACATTTATCTCCATATATATTTATATATATATATTATATTTGAAATTTAACGAGATGAACTAATCATATGAATTAAATGACTAGTTTTAAACAGTAGCATCATCAGGTCCTTGAATCCCAGAATTGGAGAACCTTGCCTATGTATATTGACTCTGGAGACCTCATCTGGGACTGGAAATCTATTTTTGTAAGTAATTTAAGTGTTCTGTCACAGCAGACTCTCTAGACCAAGTCTCTGTAAGAGAAGCCTTGAATTTTTATATCTATAGTCAAAATTATACTACATCTTCAAGTTACAGTAGTTAAAATTCTGAATTCTCCTATGCCATTTCAACAGTTGATTTTAATATCCCAAACACTGTTTCATTTTTAATGCTTTCGCTTGACCAGATGTTGTCCATAAGTACGTGCTCTTCTGAAAATACAATCTGGTGACTCCGATTCTTCCTCCAAATGCTTTTTTTCTATCTCCAAAGGTCAATATCTAAAATAAAATAATAGACATTAGCTAAATTGTTCAATGCTGCTTTATTTGTTTAGATTTAACCAATTTGGTGCACAGCTATAATTACATTCTTTTCATACACCACATGCATAGTAAATAAGCACTGTTACTCAATATTTCATGATGTAAGAATAAAGGTCATAAAGCATTAAATTTTTCTTTTAATTATTGTTATTAATAAACAAAATCTATTTCCAGTTCTTGAAGCAGTACAGCAAGTTTATTTATTCCATATATCTGTCATGGCTTTACTCGATGAATTCTTAATAAGAACTTCCAAACAGTTTAAATTAATGCTAATAAAAGAAAGACTGCTTTCTAATGAGACTCATTGATTTGGTGGCTGATTGTAATGACTATACAATGTAAAAACCATTTAGCACCAACAGCATTACTAGCTAATAACTCAGGAATATTAGGTCATTAAAAAATGGAAATACACTCCACTAGGTGTCTTATCTTTGTGAAAACAAGGAGAGTGTCTACATTTTTTTTATTTCCAGTTCACTAAGGTTCTGATCTCACCAAGGAATTCCACTGAAATAAACTAAGACAAAACTTAGAAAATATAAAAATGTCTTATCCTCACACAGCATGGACCTAGAGGGTATTGTACTAAGAGAAATAAATCAGTCAGAGAAGGGCAAATACCATAGGGTTTCACTTATATGTGGAATCTAAAAAACAGTGTAAAGTAACAAAACAGAAACAGATCCATAGATACAGAGCAAGAGTGTCAAACCCATTTTCACCAGGGGCCACATCAGCCTCGCGGTTGCCTTCAAAGGGCTGACATAATTTTAGGACTGTATAAATGTAACTACTCCTTAACTTTAAGGAGTCCAAATTACATTTGGCCCTTTGACAGCAACCATGAGGCTGAGGTGGCCCCCGGTGAAAATGGTTTTGACCCCCTTGATACAGACCACACAGACATGGCTGCCAGAAGGGAGGGAGGTTGGGAGATAAGGAGAAAAAGGTGAAGGGATTGAGAAATACAGATGGGGCATGGGCATGTGCAATACAGCACAGGAAATATAGTCAATCATACTATAATAACTGTGTATGCTGACAGGGGGCTACTGTGAATATCCAGAACCCTTTGTAAAGTGTTTGTCTAATCACTGTGCCCTATAACCTGAAACAGATACAGAGCAATATTAAGTGTAAAGGTAAGTGGAGAAAAAATTAATTAATTAAATTCTAAAAATGATATCTGCTTCCTGCCTTTACTATTAATGTAACTAAAGTTGATACAGAGGATATTAAGTAGAGCTGAACTTCTCTAACCAGAGTCTCTGGACTCAATCTTCAAATATATGCAAGTTACATCACTACACAGCAATGTAACCTTTGGGGGCTTGCTTAACCTCTCTGTGTAGTACTTTCCTCATTTAAAAAAATGCCCATAATAATACCTGTATCCTCTGGTGATTGGGTCCATCTAATGTATGAATCCAGTGTGTGCTACTGATGGCTCCCCCTAGTTCATGACAGGCAACACGATGCATTTCTTCCCAATGTTCACTGTGGAAGCACAGAAATCACAGACTTCAGCAAAAGCTACAATCAGAGCATCGCCTCAGAGGGAAATAGGAGTTTACAATGTAGTACACGACTGATTAATACACTGAAAATCATGCAGAACAGAGTGGTTACAACAACAAAACAATCATGTCCAACAGAAAGTCTCACAATATTCTCACGATATTAGAATTGGAAAAGTCTACAGAGCAAAAATTAGAGTGTGTTCTGAACATCAGTAACTTATCTAGGTGCCAAAAGTATGGAGACTGCATACTGATAAAGGTTATAATGTATAAGGCAGGGGGAAAATAAATAAATATACTATACATTGTATTAGATGAGAGACATGCTCTGAAAATTTAAAAAAAAAAGGGAAATAAAGATGAGTAAAGGAAAGGTATTTTTAAGTACAATGCCAGCAAGGCAACTGTCAATGAAAACACAACATCTAAGAAAAGATGTGAACTTAGTAAGGAAGAAGAAATCTGGGAATAAGTATTCCAGGCAGAGGGAACAACCAGTGCAAAGGTGCTGAGGTAGAAGCAAGCATAGAATCTTTAAAAACTAAAAGAACAAAGAGGCTGGTATGGTCAAAGCAGGAAGAAATCCTAGGAAGTGAGTTCCGAGAGGTGAAAAATGAGTTCTTTCTCCATTTGTGTGCTTTGTTATTTAAAGTGGTAGCACATAGAAAATTTTCAGCAGAGATAAGCCAATTACAGATATGTATTTAACAAGATTATTTGAGCTACAAGGTAGAAAATAATCTATGAAGGATGACAACAGAAGAAGTGGGGAGAGTGTTCAGGGGGGATTATTGCAGAGATTTGGGTGTGAGAGGAAAGGTCCTTGGACCACAGTTGGAAAAGTGGTGGGGAAATGCAAACTGATGTAGAAAATTCCATTGCTAAACCATCATCAAAAAATTTGGCCCACAATTTATGTAGATTTTATTCATTTTGTCTCATGAGTACTTATTAAGTCTTTGATAAACATGATAAGCAAAGTGTTCTGTTTCCTTGATTTTGCTGTACTTGAAAGGAGATTCATATTTGCCTATTAATAACATTTAAAAATATGCAATTACCTGTAAATAAAATAATGCAGTTGGCTTATGACTGAATTTCAGCCTCCTTTGATATTTCTACTAATGCCAAATGCTGTTTCCTTAGTAATTTTCCCATTTAAAATGTCACCATAACACTGAAAGTTACAGTGTCTTAAACACATTTTGATCACATTTCAGAATATTCCCAGTAATATTTCATATCTAACTATCAGTGCAGAATTCAGGGTTTTTTTCTTAAATGTGCCCCACAGATTTAATTTGACTCCCCAACTTACCCAAAGGAATTTTCCTAGAGATCTTCACTGAGTAAATTTCTGTATTTCCAAAAATACAAGAAAGAAAATGAGATAAGCAATTAACTGAAAGAAAAAATGAAGAGTATGGGCAGACAGTGGAGATTAACAACACTACATCCTATTATTTCCCAAGTGTACTATAATTAGTTTCTTGGCAGTATGTATGAAGCAGATAGTGCTAAACATGAGCTCTTTGAGGGCAGGGGTTGCTCACTCATTATTTTATCTTCTTTTCCTACCACACTGCAACTGAAACCTATTATTTGTTGAAGGGTATGGGTTCCCCCTGCCCCAACAATACCAAGCAATTGTATGACAACCGGCTGGCCATCCCACTGAAAATTTGCAGAGAGAGAAAACAAATGAGATGTTTGGCCATGTTGATAGTGGGAAAAGAGTGATCCAGAGATGTGCCATAGCAAGAACAAAGGTCTCAAGTTGGGCAAATGTGTGCTGTGTCCAAGGAATAACAAACGGGCCTTTGAAAGAGGAGAAAAATGAAAAGAATCATAAAAGATGAGATCAGAGAAATGGTTGAAATCCAGATTTTAGGGCATTTTGTGACTTTCCCTTCAATTTAAATTGGAAGCTGGTAAACATTTTTAGCAGACTCATCACATTATGTGCCTACAATGTTAAGGACAATTATGTTGTTTTTCAGAATGTTGGACAGCAAAGGAAGAGCCATGGAGAAGTGAGGAAACAACAGCAATCCAGGTGCAAAATTTTGGATGAATAAAGACAGAGGTCAGGGTTGGAGTGTCAACTGTGGTGGGAAGTGGTGCACACTGAACACCATTCAAAGATTTCTATCAGTTCAACCTGACATATTTCTTCACTATCAGCACTTATTATGTCTTGCACAGATAAATAATAATAAAACCAATTGAGTGAACATTATGTTCTAGATACTTCTTTAAGCAGTCATAGAGTAAATGGGCAAAAGTGAAGAGATATAACATTTTTTAAATTAAGCTTGTGACAGGACTCTTGTCTATAAATCCATTCCTCCCCCACGAGAATTTTGAGTACTAGGAAGAAAAACAACCATGTCCAATTGCTTTCAACATCTCTAACACTACACAGAATAGGACTCGAATGTAATATTCACTTAGTAAATGTTTGCTGTATTCCTTACTGACAATGGAATAAATTCCCCACAACTCGCATACAAAAAAAATGCTCATTGCAGAAAATGATGTGGACCCAAGAAAATTGGGGATTATTATTGAAAAGTTCAATGAACAACTCAGAAAACTATTTCACCATATTCCCCTCCTAACAGGCACCACAGTACCATGGAACTTGCCTTCACAAAACCTAATACAATGACAATTTCACAATATAGGAGTGACCCCACTATGTGATCAATACCTGGATCCTCTGTAAGATTGTATACTCCGTGAGAACAGAAATCCCAACTGTTTTTTGTCTGCATTCATCCCCAAGCCCAGCACAGGCAATGGGCTATAAAACAACATTTGATATATATTAACAAAATGGGAATAGGTAACAATAACAACTTTCTACTGTGTGCTAAAATCTCTTCCAAGCAATTGAAACATTATTAACTCATTTAATCTTCACCACAACCCTATTAAGCAGATATTCTTTTATCTTCCTTTTACTGCTTTCAATGAATAATTAATGAACTATTAATTAGATATTTTTATTTTACTTCCTTAAATGAACTAATGAATATAATAACGATGATCATTACTGAAGAGGTTATGCCACAGCATAACCACACACACAACCTGCACAGGAGATTCACATATTAACAATCATTTCTTCTGGGCATGGCAAAGACCCCAGTTTAGGATGTCTCTTTTAAGAACTTCTTACTGTATGTTTTGGACTATAAGACACACTTCTCCCTTTTCACACCCACCCCTGCCCCCAAATTTGGGAGGAATAATGGTTGTTAAGGCTGCTGTTGAGTTCTGTTTACATTTACATCAGTGAAATGTTATGTTATTTATATTATTAAATATTTTATCACATTTTTTGCTTCAAATTTTTTTTGCCTATTTTCCTCCTCTAAAACCTAGGTGTGTGTTACAATCTGAAAAATGCGGTAATTGCTTCCTTTTCAAATGATACTATGTTTCATCTATGAGATTCCAAAATAAATGATCTGATAGGTTTACTCAATCAATTACCATGTCTGATTCAATTCATAACATTCATTTGTAACAACTCACTGATGTAGCCAAAGAATGTTTCAATCAAAAGAAATATATGCTTGTGATTAAATGTACAGGTCAAGGTCTTTTTCGACAGCATCATAATTACCTATGATTTTTTCCCCATTAACAATAGAATGCTCTACCCTTAGGTATTTATCTTTGCACAAATTAATCCCCACAATTAATCTGATGAATGTGCTTAATTATATGTCTATAAAACTCTGATAATGAGCATGGATTCATAAGGTTCATTCTAAACAATGAGAAGTTTATGCGATTAAAATACATAACTGCTGCATTGAGTCATTCTCATTCCCGTATTGGTGAACATTACAATTACAGTACAGTGTGGCACTTTTTGGTCAGACTAAAGCTTCAACACAAAACTATGTTCGTACATCCTAATTATAAAACTATAGAGGAAAAGAGAAGAAAAAATCACAATGTTTATCCCTTTAGTTTTTATAGAATGGCAGACACTGCTTCATTCCTGCAAAACATAGAAACACAGAGTAATGTGGACAAACTAAAAACTCAGCTAGAAACTGAAAATTTGCAGGCATTTTCAAGTCTATTAGAAGTTGACTGTTAAGATGCTGTTTTCATTGCCTGGATTGCATGTTCACAGCCTGTTTCCATCCTTGTGGGATAATTAAGAAAATATTATTGCAGCTGCCAGAGGTCCTGCAGCAGTGAGGACTTCTCACAATTTCCTACCAGTTCTTTCATTATCACAGTTGTATCCCACTCATATTAATGGATAGCAGTTATAAGAAGACAGATTTTATGTTTAGCTCAAATGAAGAATGTGCCATGTTCCATCCTTGCCACTACATTTTAGGTCCTCAGAGCAGATCTCTCCAACACTAAAACCTGCTGCTTTTTGAATTAGCAGCCTTTAAACCAACATGTTTGATCTGAATTTGCGAACAGCCATCTGTCAGAACGGTTGTATGCCATGATTTTGCACTAGATGCATAGTTAATCAAGACCTTCTATCATGTTACCTATTATTTAAAATAGGAACTATTATTTAGAACTCCCAAGAGAAACACAGATTTATAAATTGTGGCTATGAAACAGCATTTTTGTGGTTGTTTCTTTCTAATGGCTAGATGAGCTTTCAAAGCAGTAACTGATATATATGTTATATATGGCTGGAGAGTTTGTGGATCACTTTTTCCTCCAGTCACAGAACATATAGACTGAATGTCTGAGATACTCTGACAATAATCTTAAAAAACACATCCACTAACCAGCACTGTGCCGCAGTATTGGCCAAATCTTCCATGGGGCATCATGAAAGTAAGTTTAAGGTTATGAAATATGGACATTCATAAAATATTTTAATGACACTTGACAGCCTAGTGAAAATCAGGACTATTCTTAATAATTGACTTATGTGCATTTGCTCATTATGAAACACCTTCACATATTCAACACACACAGAAAAAAAAAACCTTAAAGCTGCATGTAAGGTGAATAAAATAAGAGAAATATCTTTCTATAAATTCACTGGATTCCTTCATTTAGAAACCTTTTAACCATATAAAACAGTTACTTTTCTTGCACTCATGAAGAGCTTTTTCAATCATGAAAAATTATCTTTCTAAGCTCCAAAGTAAACATAGGATTTAACTATTATGAAATGAAGCGATTGAATTTAATTGATTATTTCTTTGCTGTCACATCCCAAATTATTGCTTCACCCTCTGAAAAGTCAATTATTAAACCTCCAGATGAAGGAAATAGAAGAGCCTCTGAGACTGAGTGGAATTAATGGATTCTTATGATAAAATCAACTTAATACCTCAGCACTGAATAACTCCATTTTTCTACTTTCACATGCTCTGTCCCTGACATGTATTCATAATACAATCACTTTCATGCATTTTATTTTAAATTATATTTTATTATTTATTTTATTACAGTCGTCCCCACGTTTTCTCCCTTTGCCCACCTCTACCCCACCCACTAGCAATCACCACCAGGCCCTTGCATGAATCATGCATGTATGTTCACTTGCCCCTCCCTTCAATTTCTACTTTATGGCTTTGTTTTCTACTATGTGATCAAAGATAAAAAAATAGTCATTTCAAACATATCATGCTTTGTTTTTAAAATACAAAAATCCCAATTTCATTTACACAGAAAAAGGATTTTAAGTTGGTACCTAATTAATAGAAAATTGATAATCTAATATAAGTATAAAAAGAAAAATAAAAGAAGTCTTTATTCTATCAAGTTGAACTGCAAAGAACTGTGTGTATGACACGAGGGATGAAATCAATATGTATGGCCTTTGTCACCCAGGTCAATCATCAACAGTGGCCCAGGTGATATTTGGATTTTCTATACTTGATTTGAACTTGGGAGACATATCTTCTTTAAAACTGTTTCAAACCCGTGGTTCAATGTGCTTCAAAATAACACATTTCAACTTTAGATAACAGAATGAGTTTTACAGCTCAAACTGTCATAATCTATGCTTATGTATATTTTGAGGTTTAAACAATTCATGATCCAGCCCCTACTAGGGTGGCTCAATGGGTTGGGCTTCATCATGCAAAATGAATGGTCATAGGTTCGATTCCTGGTCAGTGCTCGAGCCTGGGTTTCAGGCCAGGTCCCACTTGGGAAGTGCAGCAGGCAGCTAATTGATGTTTCTCCTGTGCATCAGAGTTTCTCTCCCTGTGTTTCTCCCTCCCTTTCCCTCACTCTAAAAATAACACCTTCTTTAAAAAAATCATGATCCATGATGCACTTCTAACATTACATCTCATTAACACAAATAAAAATGGATTTACTAACCATATATCTAAATAGAATTGTTGAAAAGAGCAAGCAGACAGAATATGAAGATTGTCAAATGTACTTTTGGGTATTAGACTATAAATTATTTACTAATTTATTTAATTAATCACTCCTACAGAAAAATTTTAATTTGTCCTCTTATTTTCTCTAACCTATAGATTGCTTCATGCTCTACATACCTTATTCTAAATCCTCGACATATTTTCTGCAGCACCTAACAGTCCACCTCAGACCACTTTAAGTCAGGCTACATTTTATTTTTTTAAAGAATTTGTTATTTATTTTGAGAGACCGGGAAGGGAGGGAGAAAGAGAGGGAGAAAAACATCAATGTTTGGTTGCCTCTTGTGTGCCCCCTACTGGGGAGCTGGCAAACAACCCAGGCATGTGTCCTGACTGGGAATTGAACTGGCAAACCTTTTGGTTCAGAGGCCAATACTCAATCCACTGAGCCACATCATCCACAGTTAGATTTTAAAAATAAATATAAATCACACTCATCAAAATAAGAATAACATGGCAACTGAATGGCATATTAACAACATAATAACATTCTTTTGCCACTGAAAAAAATGCTTGCTAACTAATTTAGTAAAATATCTAATTATAAGGAAAAAGACTACTAAACCAGTTACTTAGCATGTATAAAAATTCATCCTCTTTGAATAAAACTCTTCTTTTTCACTTCATTCTTATAAATGAATCTAATTTACAAACTATGTATATTTAATAGAAAATGTTACAGCAGCTTAAGGGAATGTGGTCAGAAAGTCATTATTCTTCAGGGAATTTTCCCCATGCTCACTTCTAGAACCAGAATCACAAAAATTAGAAAGGCCCTGCCCTTGTTGGGGGTAGAGGGAGTAAGAAGAGTATGAAGGGGTGATAAATGGTAACAAAAGCAGACTGGACTATGGATGGTGAACACACAACACAATATACAGATGATGTATTATAGAACTGTACACCTGAAACCGATACTTTTATTTACCGTGGTCAACCCAGCAAATTCAGAAATTATTTTAAAGAAATGTTTAAGTGAAATATGAAATAATCAGAAACTTGCATAAAGATTTATATATAGAGATAATAATAATGGCTTTATGTATGAAAAAACCTAACTTGGAATTACCCATGATTAATATTGTATCCACAATGGAATACTACATAGTGATTAAAAATCATATTTTTCAGGACTATTTAATGACATGTAAAAATGCAGATAATATCTGATGAAATAAAAAGGAAAAATACAAAGTGCTATGACTCTAGTTTGTAAAAAGAATGCACCTGAAAAAGAAAAATTCCTGAATACAATAAAATATTCATAGTATTTTTACAAATACAAATATAATTGACTGTACATATATACAAACAAAAATATCCTTATTGTTCATTGCATAGAAGTGACCTATTTTTACCTACAATGGAAAAATGTAGGTAATCTGTCTGCTAAGTTCACTGAGTAATATCACTTGCTTTGAAATTCATTGTGTTAGTATTTCTGTGCCAAAAACACCTACACAGAAAAAGAAATTTCAAAAACTAAGTAGGGAACCAAGGAAGAAAGAAAATGATCTCAGGGGATTCTCATGAAGAGAAACACTGAGAGGTAAGCTACCAAGCTCACCTGGTTCAAGAAACACAATAGTCCCTCCTTACTCATGCAGGATAGTTTTGAAGACCCACAATGGATGTCCGAGCACATACTGTACTAAACCCTACATATACTATGGTTTTTCTTATATGAACACGTGTACCCTAAAGTTTGCTGTATAAATTAAGCACAGTAAAAATTAACAACCACTAATACTAAGAAAAAATAATTATAACAATATATTGTTGCGGATAAGAGAATGTGGCTGATCTCTCTCTCTCTGATAGCAGGAAGTTTACTAACTGACTTCAGGGCACAGAGCCTGGAGATGTTGAAGAAAGGTATGATTCAAATTTCCAGCACATCACAACTACATAGCTTGAGATTTCAACACACTACTCAAAACAGCACACCAGTAAAAACTTATAAATTGTTCAATGAGGAGACAAGGAAACAGGATGGAAATGA
The DNA here is from genome assembly GCA_004027735.1 of Carollia perspicillata. Taxonomy (NCBI): domain Eukaryota; kingdom Metazoa; phylum Chordata; class Mammalia; order Chiroptera; family Phyllostomidae; genus Carollia; species Carollia perspicillata. The sequence goes on from PVKM010021426.1 coordinate 21,737, forward strand.
AAGAGGAGGAGGAACCTATAGAAAAAGAACTAAATGAAAAACAACTCTGGACCAGCTACAGAGTTCAAAACCCTAGCTATAAGGATGCTCACAAAACTTAGTGAGAACTTTAACAGAGAAAAGGACAGGGAAACTACTACCAGTCAGAAATAATGCACTAACTGTAATGAAAAGTAAATTACAGACAATCAACAGTAGAGTAGATGAAACACAGAATCAACTCATTGATTTGGCATACAAGGAAGTAGAAATGACCCAATCAAAACAACAAAAAGAAAAAGGAATCCAAAAAAATGAGGATAATGTAAGATGCATCAGAGAGAAAGTGAAATACACAGCATTTAGGATGTAGAGTGTTCAAATTACTATAGAACATGAGGATGTTCATTCGACACCTTTGTCTTAAATGCATCACCTCAACACCTGCAGATATGTACAGAAGTGGATATCTGAGTAAGTGCTGGTAAAGCTGAGTTAAGCAGGACTATGTGAAAGATGAATGGATTAGCAAAAGAACATATATGCAATAGCCATGGACAAAGACAGAATAACACTATGGCAGTGGCCTGAGAGAAGAGGGTGTTACGGCATGAGTGGAAATCATCGGTAAAGCAGGGGGAAATGGAGACAACTGTTGTTGTTGTTTTTTTCTTTATATATATATACATATATATTATTTATTATGCCATTACAGTTCTCCCATTTCCCCCCTTCATTCCCCTCCACCCTGCACACCCCCTCCCACCTACATTCCTCCTCTTTAGTTCATGTCCATGTGTCATAAGTTCTTTAGTTTCTACATTTCCCACACTACTCTTGCCCTCTCCCTGTCTGTTTTCTCCCCACCATCTAT
>PVKM010021427.1:0-22574 GCA_004027735.1 Carollia perspicillata
CCCACAAGCAAATGGACCCTTCTGTTGCTGATTCCCGGGTGGGTGGGTGGGTTTGTGTAAGTTCTAGGACCCTGTGGGTCTCTCCAGGGAACTGTCCTGTGAGACTGGGAGTTTCTCCCACTGCCACAACACCCACAGGTTTTTTCAGTGAGAGATTTCGAGGCTTTATTTCCCTGTGCTGGAGCCCTGGGTTGTGCGGTCTGTCTCACTCCTCAGGTCCTCCCAGTTTACCTGCACGCAAATGTGGGACCGCCTGCTCCGCCAGCCACCACCTTGCCATGAGTCCTCTCTGCCTTTCCTACTGGTCTGGACAAATGTTTCTTCTTTAACTCCTTGGTTGTCAGACTTCCACATTTTCTGGCAGTTCCAGGGTTTTGTTTTGGGGTTTTTTTGTTTGTTTGTTTGTTTTTAATTTCTTGTCCTTTTGGTTGTGCAGGGAGGCACAGTGTATCTACCTATGCCTCCATCTTGTCAAGAAGTCTACTTTTGGATTTTTATGATGGAATCTAACATTTTTCAATTATATTTTATTGTTTATGCTATTACCGTTCCAATTTTTTCCCTTTGCCCCCTCCATCCAGCCCACACTCTAAGGCAATCCTTAGATAGTCCATGTCCATATGCCAGGCATATGTTTTTATGGCTACTCTGTTCCCTATGCTATACTTTACATCCTGTGACTCTTCTGTAACTACCAACTTGTACTTCTTATTCCCTTCACTTTTTTCACCCATTCCCCCTGACTCCCCTCCCAAATGGCAAACATCAAAACATTCTACATATCTGTGATAATATTTCTGTTCTACTTGTTTGTTTTTTAGATTCATTTGTTGACAGATTATGTTTATTTTCATTTTATTCAGATTTTTTATCTTTTTGAAGAAAATATTAAAGAAAACCCTTTAACATTTCATATAATAGTCTTTTGATGGTGACGAACTCCTTTAGGTTTTTCTTGTCCTGGAAGCTTATTATCTGTCCTTTGATTCTAAGTAATACCTTTAATAGGTAGAGGAATCTTGGTTGTAAGTCCTAGCTTTTCATCACTTTGAATATTTCTTGCCAGTCCCTTCGAGCTTGCATATTGTCTATCCTGGAAAAGTTTCCCTGTGTACTTGAGAACGTGTTTTTTGTCTTTGTTTGGGGAATGGTCTATTGATATCAGTTAGGTCAAGTAGGTTTATAGTGTTGTTCATGTCTATTTTCTTACTTTTCTTACTGACCCCAAAGCTCCCTAGTTATTCTATTTATTAATGAAAGCAGGTTATTGAAGTCTCCAACTATTATTATTGAATAATAGAGCTTAAAATCACTCTCTGGTGGTATGTAGACCCTTAGAGAAGTACATTAACTCCTCTGAGCCATTAGAGGACTATTTCAATCTTTGAACTCTTATGAGAAACACTGATAAGTGTATTAGGAGTCCTGTTGTGGTATGAATACTTGTTTTTAAGATAATTTCTAATGTAGCACCATCAGTATCCTAGTTTTAGAGAGCCTTTTTCTCCCAAACCCTCAGAGTTTTAACAGCCCCTTTTGATACTTTCCTGTATAAATGGATTAAGCTGCTCTGCCAGAGTAGAGTCAGGGATTTTGAGTTTATACTCATTTCAGAAAACTCTAGTTGGCTTGAGTCGTTATCTGTCCCATAGCTTAAAATAGTACTGAAATGATACATATTTGTGGGTTGAATTATTTTCTAAATCCAAATAGGAACTTTCTTTTGAATGTATCTGGTATCACATAGGTAAATTGATTCTAGTTTATTCCTAAAATTAAAGTAATTTTCCTTCAGAGAAAAGTATTTTCTCCTAGATTTCAGTGACTTAGTTTGCATGACACCTTTTAAATGACAAACTAATGTGGACAAATATATCTCATTAAAACACAGATTTGAGGAAAACTGTGGACACAGTTTTAATATGACATGTAATGATATTCTTGATGCCACATCATCTACCTTCGACCAAGTTAAATGACTACCAATATTTAAGATAATAGTATCTTCCTCATTGAGTTTTTATAAGAATTAAGTGAACTGATATATTTAAAGTGCTTAAACTAGTGTCCAGTACATAGTAACTTCTAATAAGTGTTTGCTAAATACATAAAAAGGAAAGGGAAACATGAATACTGAAAAATCAACTTTTCTAAAATAGGTCAAGGAAAAACTGAAATTCTACAATGTGCTTTCTCTTACTTTACTGTCATTGAATTAACTTCCTTCTTGTATATCTAAATAATTGCTAATTTGAACAACCTCTTTCATTTTAAAGACTCGCCAGTTCTCAGTCCAGCTAATTCTGCAATCAATTTAAGCGGAGCTCAGGACCTGACCCGGAATAAGAATGTTGTGAAGCCACTGGCTTTATCTTTGCCAGTTGTAGGGAAGACTTTTGCTGCAGGTAATGTTTTCCTCACTTATATTTCTTTGGTAAATATGTAGTCTACAAAAGACTTGTGTGAAATTTAATTGACAACGTGGTGGAAGAAAACAGAAGCTGCTGCTTTGCCAATTGAGGACAGAAGTGGGTCTGTCTATAATAATGTATTATTATACAAAGTTTGTGTTCTCTGTGTTCCAACCAGAAGAGTCAAAGAACACATTTGGCATACAGGGGAGGCAAGCAGGTTGATTTCATTCAATAAACATTTTTGGGTACTTGTTATGATGAGGAACTGGAGATATAAAGATTAGATAAGGCTCAACCCCTGATCTCCAATGTACTTGTAACCGAGTAAGGCAGATAAACCCATAAGAAGATAACTCTCTGTATACTGCAGTAAATACAATAGCATGCTAGGGGAGCACAGAAAAGAGGGTTTTAGCCCAGCACTGTGGGGACTAATCAAGAATGAGTTGTTGGAGGAGCTTGGTCTTTGAACCATGAGGAGATATTTACTGTATAAAAGAGCTGTGGAAAGATTTAAAATTCAGACAAACATGAGAGAAACTGGAAAAGCAAAGGAAAGGAAATAAGCAGTGTGATGTGTGCAGGAAGACACAGTACTTTTGGACCTGTTAGAAACATAAAATGTAAAACTCAGGGCGTAGCAGGAGGTGAGTAAGTAGTGAACAAGAGAAAGGTCACGGGAAGCCAGGCTAAAAAACATGGATTTTACTCTGAAACTTAGGGAACAGAGGAGTGACACAGTCTTATTTGAACTTGAGCTAGATCATTTTGGCAGCTGAGAAAATAAGAGGTAAGAAAACTAGTTGAAGGTCAGTTCAGTAATCTAGGTGAGAAAAGATAAGGTCCTTGAGCAGGGTAATAATAGGTAATAATAGAAGAGGAGACAGATTGGAGTACTACTCAGGAAGTAAAATCAGCAAGACTTAACTGATTACAGAGCATGAAGCAGAAGGGGTCTTGGTTTATGTCCATCTTTCTGAGCTAATGCTAGTGCCATTACTTGAGACAAGGAATACAGAAAAAGGAGTCCCCTGGAGGAGATTGTGAGTTCTATTTTCATATGTCGAGTTTGAGATACCCACAAGGCATCCAAGTGGAGAGCTGTTCAACAGTCGTTTATCTTATTATGGGGGAAGTCAAAACTGATAGTATATTATAAAGCTGAGTCACCAATAGGTGATTAAAATCACCTGGGTAAACAGCATCAGCCACGGAGTTAGGTAGGGTAAGAAGGCTAGCTATGAACTAAAGATAGAATCCTAAAAAATTCCAGTGTTTAAGGGGGTGGTTGGTGGGGGAGGTCAGCAAGGTAGAAGAAGAATGAGGAGAAGGGGAGGACATCATTCTTGAGGAAACTTTCTAAGTAAGGTATCACAATTTTTCCAGATCACTTTTGTTCTTACACTGGTCCAACAATTTGTGAAGGATCTACTTTCTAGTTAGATTGTAGACTTGAGCACACTGAATCCAAATTTTTGCGGCATTAAAAAAATTAATGAAATTATGGATCTTGGCAGTAATCTCATGATTGCTAAAACCATCAGGTGAAAGGCTGATGGTGACTTTATAATTCAAGAATTAGACTAACAACTCTTGAACCCAAGCTTAACATTATAAGAGAGAAAACCAGCCATTCTGTGCCTCCTGATGGAAGTATCCAACAGAACTTCTTAGATACGCTAGCCCCACTCCCCAAAAAAATCAAACCTGAATATGAGCAAGCCTCTATATCTAACAATTAGTTTATAAGAAATAGGGGAGATGTTAAGTGACACCATTGATATCCAATAGCAAAATCCAAAAACTGAGAAATTCTGCCAGGTTTTTGCAAATTAATTGTAAGAAAGAAGAAGAAGAAAGGGAATCCTATATATTAAAAGTTTAAGGGACAGAGCAACTAAATTCAATGTGTGGGATCTTTTTTGAATCCCAGTTCGAACAAACCAACTATAAAAAAGCCATGCGTGAGCTAACTGGGGAAATTTGAATACTGATAGAATATTTGATGTTAAGAAATTATTGCCCTGGGTGGTATGGCTCAGTGAATTGAGTCCAGATTACAAACCGAAAGGTTGCCTGTTTGATTCCCAGTCAGGACACATGCCTGGGTTGGTGGCCAGATCCCCAGCAGGGGGCATGCAGGAGGCAACTGATCGATGTATCTCTCACACATTGATGTTTCTGTCCCTCTGTTTCTCCCTCCTTTCCTCTCTCTCTAAAATTAAATAAATAAATCTTTAAAAATTATTAACCATTGTTAATTTTAAGCATAATAACAATATTATAGTTTTTAAGAGTTTGTTTTCATTTAGAAACACATATAGTCTGGATGAAGTGATATGACGAATGAGTTTGCTTTAAAATAATCAAGAGCACGTATGTGTGTATGTGAAGAGGAGAGAAGAGATAGGAAGTGTAGATAAAGCAAGAATGACCACGTGTTGATAAATGTTGAAGCTGGGTGGTGGGTACATAGTTTATTATATAGTTCTCTCTACTTTTGTATGAGTTTGAACATTTCCATAATACAAAGTTTTAAAAAAGTTACCACCTACCTGCCATCACTAAAGACTTTACTGAAAATGATTCTAAGAGGTCTCTTGGGGTCCTAGAAAATTATTTTTAGGTGACATTTTTTTTCTATTATGGTTCAAACTTTTGGTATCCTTTATTTATTTTTTCCTTTGAATCCTGTTTTAATTTTTTATTGTTATTCTATTATGGTTGTCCCAATTTTCCCCTCCTTGCCCTCCTCTGCCCGACACCCCCGCCCCCACCCTGTTCCCACAGACATTTCGTATTAATGAAGGTACTACTCTGATGGTCATAACCGGCTGTATCTAACTGGGCTGTCCTGTCAGTGAGATTTCTTTCAGTCCTAGAATGTGAGGTTTATCAGAGAAAACTGTGTCCTTCCTGCCTAGTCTCTGCACTGAGTGGATCCTCTTGTGTCCTACAGATGCTGCTAATGGAAATACTAGCCACGGAGGGAAGAGCAGTACATCTAGCTCCACTCCAGCGCGCCCAGGGAATTTCTCTTTTTCACCAAGACCTAGCTATGCATCAGGAGACCAAGGTACAAAACTCATCTTAGAGTTTTGAAATTGTGCAACTTAATTATGGAAGAAGTGCTACAGAGTTTGAAATAATGAATTATCTGACAGCATACTTTCAGTTTTTCCTTAGCTTCACACACACTGTTTTGAAAGATTCTGATTGGTATGAGCAATAATGATGAACTAACTTGGTGATTCTACAAGATGAGCACTTATCTAGGGAATAATGTTGAAACCTATATATAAGGAAGTATCTTGAAACACCATGGGCTTTGCTAACCAAAGTACAGTGTTCAAGTTCCTCTCTATTGTGTGACTCTGGATAAATCTGAGCCTTCCTTTTACCATCTACAAAATGGGTATAACAAAGTACTTGTCCTACAACCTCATAGGGATATTGATAGAATGAAATGAAATAATCTGAGCAAAACTGTAAATTGTAAAACAGCATACAGATATTAAATGGTATTGTTAGTATGACTTTTCCTAATCAAATTAAAGGTTCTGTGTTTCTTTAGTTTCTTTCCTTTCTTCCATTGCTAAGGACAAGGCTCATCTTTCTTTTTGCCTTCAGCTACCATGTTCATTTCTGGGCCACCAAAGAAACGACACCGGGGTTGGTACCCTGGGTCACCTATCTCCCAGCCTGGTTTAGTTGTACCTGCTCCTACAGTTCGGCCTCTTTCAAGAACTGGTAAGATTTCAACAGATGATGTGTTTTAAGCTTTATTGAATTAGCAGAGGTATCTCCTACTCTTGTTCGTCCCCTGAATCCTTGAAGATAAATTTCTTTAACCAGCCTTATGTCCAATATTAGGTAAGGGTGTTGATAGTAGCTAATATTTGTCCCCACCACAATTGCCTCACTAGAAGCACATGTGCTGTCACAACAGATCTTAATTCATCATCCGGCTTTGTTTTAGCCATTGCATTGATAAGCTATTCTTTACATAGAGCATAATGTTGCCAACCCACCATCCTAGCACACAAATGAACTTGCCTTGCCAGCAGCAGTATTAGATGTGTCCTCCAATGATCTGATACCTTATGTGACCCATACTTATTATTTCTGGCCTGGTGGTTCAGTCCGTGACTAGGATCCTAAAAACCAACTGGTTCTTCTTTAACCCAAGCTATCGTCATTTGATGCCTATGGTAAAATGTTTAAATGTTCATCTACCTTGCTGTACTAAACACAGACAAATGCAAAAATAACAGTCCTAAGACATAGATGTAGTTCTTTTAAAATTTCAGTTTGTTTAAATAAATAATTTTAAAGAGAGATATAGATATATACGAAAAGAATTATGCCAATATTTTTCTGTGGTTGCCTATGGGTAATACTCATTAACAATGAGTTGATCTTTCTTCACACTTTTCTATACCTTTCAAGTTTTTTATAATGAGAAGATATGCCTTGATATTCTGGTGGGGAAAGATAAAATACAAAACAGAATACATGTGGAAAAATAACTAGAAGGAAAAATTACCAAAAATGCTAAATAGTAGTTATCTCCAGATGATGTGATAATGGTTGAACTTTTTTCCTTTTGTTTTTCTTATTTCTAATTTTACAGAACAAACATGAATTGCTTTAGTGGAAAAACAACAACAACAACCATTAGACTTCTGAAACTTCCTTATTAAAAGTTATTAACACTGCATTGATTTCAAATGTATTGCCTTTAGCTTTTAGGGCTAATCCTTGTTAAACAACTTTTTTTCCAGAGTCTCTTCTCTCTGCCCCAGTTCCACAGACCTCATTAACTGGAATTTTACAACCTCGGCCCATTCCTGCAGGAGAAACTGTAATTGTTCCTGAAAACCTGCTGAGTAACTCAGGAGTTAGACCAGTAATTCTGATAGGTAAGACAAAGGAATTTCAAATTGCCTGTGTCCACTGGAATCTAGGAGTGTTTCTCCATTGCCTTGTTTGTGCGTTTATTCATGCGTTCATGAGTATATTTATTTATCCAATTGTTGATTCTTTCAACTTTATTGGTCAGCTCCATGCTGCACTAAACATGTGACTAGAAGTTTGGAATAAAACCCAGTCTTTTGGCCCACAAGAAGCACTGTTTAGTGAGGCAGTCTGTCGTGTAAATAACCATTACAACTCTGTGATACATGAGCTGGTAGAGGTTCACAACCTAGAACTACCAGAGCTCAGAGGAAAAGTGGCTTAACTCTGCCTGAAAGAGTGTCTGCCAAGACTTCTCAGAGATGATGTTTTACCTAGATCCTGAAGGGTGGGCAAGAGTGGTTGAAATGGGGAAAGGGACATTTCAGTCAAAAGGAGCCAAACCACAGAGAAAAGAAACAAGCTGAGCCACCTGATAGGCCCCACTCAGGAGAACCAAGAGGTCCCAGAGTGGCAGATCTGAACTTTGGGGAAGCATCTGTGAATCATTATCTTTAAGGAGTCTGAGTCTTTCCAAGCTGTCTGTAAGTGGAGGTGTAAAAATTTAGGGGTCCCTAGGTTCCAAGACCAATTTAATGCCTTTCATACCGATTCAAGAGTCCCCTCATTTAGGGGCTCATTTAGACCAGGAGACTGTCTGTTTTACCTTGGGGGCTTAACAGACAGGGTGTTTAAGCGCCACTAGGTCTTCAGGGTATGTCTGCGTGAGTGAAGTGTTATCTGTTTCTTGCCATTGGCTTGAGCCTACTGACATGACTGATAGGAATGGTTTTGTTTCAAGCCTTGTACTTTATCAGGCTTCCCTATCCACTGATCCTAGACCTATAGCCACTGGGGAAAATCCCAGTTGTTTAAATTCCATATATCAGGAACTGTTTTTTTAAAAGATTTTATTTAATTATCTTAGAGAGAAGGGAAAGGAAAAAGAAAGAAAGGGAAAGAAACATTGATGTGTGAGAGAAACATCTATCAGTTACCTCTTGCATGTTCCCCACCTGGGGACTATGCCCACATCCCAGGTATGTGCCCTGACCGGAATTGAGTCAGTGACCTTTGGCTTTGCAGGATGGCCCAACCAACTGAGCCATACCGGTCAGGGCAGTCAGGAAGTGTTTATTGAGCATTTGAGTTGCATGCACAGTGCAACTAAGCCTTGGAAAGATATAAAACATGAGGACACTTTGGTGTCTGCCCTTTAGAAAAACTCACAGAGGGACTGTCCTCCCAGCCACACCACCAAAAAGGGGTATCATTTTAACATTTTTGTGCTATGTACTTCTAAGATAATTTTGAGGCTTTTATTGACATTAGGAAGAGAACATAAAAAGAGCTCAGAAAACAAAAGGAGTAGAACCTCACAAGGACATGCGACGGCCAGAATATTGCTGTTGATCAGCGAGTTTAGGTTAAAAAGTTTTTAAAGAAAACCTTAGGAAGTAAAACATGTTATTATAGTTTGTTTCTTTTATGACTTATCTGAAAACAAACATAATCAGGAATTTATGGGGAAATATTTTATTATTGCTGTTTTACGAAAGATAGATGTTTTGCAAACTCATCAATCCTTCGTAACTGAGATAGAATATTAACATGTTCCTTCTGTGGGAAACAGCAATAGTATAATTTTTTAGTATTTTGCTTCCTGTTCATTTGATGTAATATAAGGGTAGAATTTGGAGCACCTGAGTGAATTCCCTGGCTTGCTGTATTTAAGTGATTTGTATGGTAACCATCTCAGAGGGCAGAGAACTTTGTTAAGCATTTTTTATCCTGGTTGAGCAAGTGTACCTGATTTGACCTCAGGATGAAATATTGAACTTTATTGACCTGCTTCTGTTGGGGCAGGCTATGGCACTTTACCTTATTTCTATGGAAATGTTGGTGACATTGTTGTGAGTCCTCTGCTGGTGAATTGCTACAAGATTCCACAGTTGGAAAACAAAGATTTGGAACAATTAGGGTTGACTGGCAGCCAACTGCTGAGTGTGGAAAATATGATTCTTCTGACAATACAGTATCTTGTGCGGCTGGGTAAGTTATTTTCAAGAATCACTTGATGGTGACAGTTTTTATTCATTTTTGTAATATAATTTTTTCCTTTCGTCACTTTCTCACATTCATCCATCTGCCTATCTCTAACTTTCCCTCTTTCATTTCTAATATTCTTTTCTTTCAGTTCTTTTTGACTTTCCTCTCCTCCATTTCTTTTCTATTCATTTTATTCCCTTTTCACCACTTGCCTATTTCCTTCCTCTTCTTTCCCCATTTCAGTTAACATACCTTGCTTTGCTTCTTTGAGTCCTAGAAGAGGTCAATTGCTCCACCTAGTGGGCAGTCTCATGATGGACCTAAGGTCTTCAAAGTATTTAATGACAGAGCCTCAAAGAGCTGTGCCACGGGCACCCCTCCTTGGCCAAGTCACCTTTCTGAAAGTGTAGCTACCATGTAAAATGCAAATGTAGCAATTGACAATTATTTTTCAGTTTTCCACTTAGCTTTTTTCTCTCATTAATCCACTGTCCCTACACCCATTTTTTTTTCTTCTCCAGCTACACCTCTTTGATGTAGCTTTCCTTCACTGAGGTAGTAACTAGACCTCCTTAGAGGCCTCTCTAAGCTTTAGGGTAAAGGGGATATGTAGGTCATGAACCCTTCACTTCCCCTATTTGATATTTCCTCAGAGACCTACAGTGGGTTTATGCAGGTGCTTTGACAATACCATAGTGATTCAGCATCATTTACATTGTAATGTCCTTTATTTTGCAAACTGAAGTAGGTCATCTAATATGCAGCCTAATTATACACTCACTCTAGGACTTCAAGCCACTGATTTACTTAGGAAGATGTTCAGGATGTAAAATTACACCTAAAAATTTTTTTATCTACACTCTTGTGAATTTTTCACATTTAAAAATATTTTGATGTTGAATAATAAAAACACTGGGTCAACAATGTTTAAAATAAAAGGGCTTCAGCAGGCCAGATTTACTCTTTGAAGTATCAGCTAGCATTCGTGTCTGTGACTGTTGGTGCAGTGAGAGCCCGAAGACCTGCTTTGACATGGGCTTTTGAAACTTGCAAGACTTCAGATAGCTTATGAGCCACTTTCATGATAAACCTAGGACATGTAAATCATGCTTATTAATGGGTAATGAAATTATAAAAACTACCTTATGTGTGCAGCTCATTTGATGTCATAATTTTCATTACTATGTACAGACTTTTGACTGTATTCCAAGATCTAAAACGAGCTTTAGATATATCCAGAGTCAGTAAAACAGGACACATAGCAAATGCAAACCAAGCCAAGCAGTACAGCATTTTTTTCAGTCTTAGTAACAGTTAAAAAATTGAAGTCCATGTTAATCAAATGAACCGAATGGTCAAAACAAAATGTCTTCCCTTAAATAAGTAAAAGCTCTTATCTTTAAAAATAGAAAAATGTCCATTCAATTAGATAAAACTCTTCTCTGCCTTGAAGGATCAGTTCTCTCCAGAGTTTTACTTGCAGCCAGTTAATTATATATCTTAATGTGCACATGAATAGCTATTTTTTAATCTAAATTTTGTATGTTGGGACATTGCTTCTCCTCAACAACTAACTCTTCTGTAGTCATTAAAAAATATTTTTTCTTGAGAAAAAAACATTTTTTCCCATATGCTGTAGATTATATGAGTAGGTAGACATTTTTTTAAAGTAAATCCAAATTTCTAAAAGGACAGGTCTAAAAATTTGATGGTTCAGTTACCTGGAGGTAACAAAAGAAGAAAAGCAAGATTCTTCAGAAGGAACAGGCCTTACAAGTACAGTTTCTTAAAAAGAAAATCTCTGTTATTTCACAATCTGAAGATCTTTTGAAGTAGATAATGAAATCAGCAAATCCAGAGATTCTTGGATGGCTCTGAGTCTGGTGGAACCTTGTCTTTTCCTATTAAGGCAGTTCTATCTGAACAGCCATCAGAACTGACGCCTGAGCTTAGCTGAGTTACTGGAGATCAGCACTGGAAGGGGTAAATTACTGTTATCAAGTTTGGGGAAAGTAGAGAAAGACTCCTGCAATTGAGCTGTAAAGACTGAAAATGAAAGAAATGATGGGAAGTGATTGGAAGCACAGCATTTTTCTCTTAAGAAGTCTCTTACCTCATTTAAACATTGATACATTATTCCATTTCCCAATTCCTAACTTGACTTCCCCAATTCAGTCAAAACTCTATAAAAAGTGATTTTAAGACCATGGAGAATGCTATGAACATGTTCAATGATTTTTATTTTCCCAGAATGCTTTTATATTTGGAACTAATTATGCTACCTAATAGAACATGTTAACTCAGTCATGGTTTGGGGTAGGTCTTATGTGCACATCTATTAACTAGGCCTTTGAGCCTTCAGGTTGTCTGTGAGAGGCAGTAGGGAAGTTGGAGACAGTCAGAGTCACATGCTTTTGAGCTGTCATTTTTTCTGATGGAAGAAGGCTTAAGTAGACAACCACCTTCCCTTCATCTCATACAGTCAGTGCAAATCTATCCACTTTGAATTCACTACCAAGTATGTACTTAGATGTAGGGGACCGGTTTGTTTTATCTAGCAAATATGCCTCAGCTCTGTATAAAAAACCTACAGAAGCAAAATAGTGGACAGGAACCAGACCTTCAAACTGAGTTTTCCTGTAAAAATCAAGCCTAGAAAATACATACAGACTGTTATGACTTGCTCTTGCTAAAACTCCATCACCCTGGTCTAAAACAACAAATGTGTAATGTCTATCTTCAAAGTAATTTCCAAAGCCTGCATAAATTTGCCCAAAGATAAAGCTAATCAGCTAGTCGCCATTCCCCTCTGCATGTTATTTTCATTTCCTTAATTATACCTAAAATGTAGACAATAATATTCTATATAATAAATAATAAGCCTTTTTCTGATATAAAATCCAAGAAAAAACAATAAAAGCCTGTTTAAGCAAGGGTTCCCTCTTGAAAGAAGAGCCAAAACACCCATAGGTGCTCTCTCTCCCCTTGAGAAAGTAGACAAGACATTCATAGACACTTCTCTCCTTGAGAGAATAGCCATGCCATTCCCTTTTTCTCCACAAGATTGTAGCTTATGCATTTGTTCTTGTCGTCAGCCACAACAGGCGGACTCTGCTGGCCGGAGTCCGCCACACCTAGAGACCACTAACCATGATGCTAATTTGAGAAAGCCAAAGGAAGATCGGATGCCCTGGTGGCTCCCAGATGATAAGAAGGCATCCATGTCCCTTTAGCAAGTGATTAGGGAGGACATAAAAAACATAAATACGTCAGCATTGCAATTTTCTGGCCCTCTTGCCATGTACAGAAGAGAAAAATCTGTCTGTTAGGATTTCACTCTGCTACCTTCCTCTGGCCTCCAGCCAATCCTAGAAAAACTGTGCAATATTAAAATGTGTAATATTTTCTTTAACTTTTCTTATCCTAAAAACATTACTAAACCTGTATTTTCTTACTTTCCCAGAGAAGATGGGTAGAAGCCAGGGAGGTCACTTCTACACCTATAAGAGAAAGGAAAGATTTCTGACTTGCTCAAGGTGCCTCCTTCCCATACAGAAGCCCCTTATCCCTGCATTCTTTTGCAAGGGGCTTTTAGTGCTGAGTTCTAAGACTATTGCTTGACCTCAGATCACAGACTTTGAGAAGTCTGTATCTATTCACTGGAGCCCAAGTTTCAAACCTCAGGTCCACACAGAAAAAAAAAAAAGACTAAACAGTGGAATTGACCAAGTTTCACTGGTTTTAATTTAAACTAAATATAGGAATTCATTTGTGTCACTTAGATGCCAAACATTGACTTGCTTATTTTGTCCTAAAGACTGATTGAGTTTCTAAAGAGAACAAGAGAAACAAAATCCCCCTAATTCTAGAGGCCACAGGTCACCTGTAGAAACTTAGCCACAATCACGGCCGGGGGAGAGAGAGGGCTACATGCCATACCTAACCACCCAGAATACTGGGAATAACCAGATGGTGAGAACATGCTCTAGCTGGGGAAAGTGTGAGGCTGCCTAAATATAAATTGGAGTGAAAATATTTAAACTTAATTTTCCTGTGGACAGTATTCTCAAAATTTGGTACAGAGGCAATACATGAAAGTATTTTACATAGACCTATGAATCAAATGAAAAATGAGTGAATTCAAAGGTTGAGTATAGTAAGCCAGTAGGTTAACTTCTTATTTCATTAGTCATTGGCCATTTCCACAATGCCAAGTTAATAGGCCAGGAAGTATGTCACTTTGTGAGAATCTCCTAAGGTGTACAATGGAATTAATACTATGTCTCTGTACAATCTCTTTTAAAAATATCAAGATTAGAATAAAGGAGAACAGAAGACTACATTTAAAAAAAAACTATTGAGGCAGAAAGAGAAGAGAGTAGGTAGTGTTTTCAGACCATAAGATGCACCTAGGTTTTAGAGGCAGAAAATAGGGAAAAAAATTTGGAAGCAAAAAATGTGGTAAAATATTTAGTTATATAAATAATGTAATATTTCACCAATGTGAATGTAAACAGAACTCAACAGCAGCATTAACAACCATTATTCCTCCCAAATTTGTGGTGGGGGGAAAAAGTGCATCTTATAGTCTAAAAAATACAGTAATTTCACAATAGAAAATGGTTAGTGGAGCTCTAACCTTGTGGCCACTACAGGAAAAAGCTTATTTGCCAGTTCGAGTATGTATGGTGGGCTTAGAAGGATTGCACACTGATACATGTCTTTCTTTTCTAGCTGTGATTTTTTTAAAATTCTAGCTGTAATTCTCTTCAATTTAGGTCCTGATCAGATACCTCTCAGGGAAGAATTTGAGCAAATTATGCTGAAAGCTATGCAGGAGTTTACTCTGAGAGAGAGAGCCCTGCAGATGGGTGCTCAGTGTGCACCTGTGTCCCCAGGACAACTCCCCTGGCTTGCTAGATTAATTGCCAGCGTATCTCAAGACTTGGTTCATGTGATTGTGACCCAAAACTCTTTGGCGGAGGGCATTTCAGAGACATTGAGGACTCTCAGTGAAATGAGACACTATCAAAAGCTACCAGATTATGTGGTGGCAATTTGTGCATCGAAAATAAGAGGAAACGAATTTTGTGTGGTAGTATTAGGTGAGTAATATTTATTTTTTAAAAAATACATTCGTTTAATCATTTGTTCATTTGAAAAATATCTATTGGGTGTTTCAGGCATCCATGCAAGTAATCTCTGGTTAAGTGCTCCCAGTTGGGTTCTTCCTCCTAATTTTTTCATTTCCTCCTCAGATCAGATTTTTGTAGCCCTTACTTTGGCTGGTGTCCTTGTCAGCTGGTTGTGGGAGCATTATTTCAAAGCATACCCTCGTAACAGATACCCTTGTCTCATGTAACTTCTGTCCTTAAAAAGTTTTTGAAATGTTACCACTCTAGCATGTGATGAAGCCACTGCCACAGGTGGCCTAAGCCAGTTAATCAAACTTGCCAGGAACTTAGCTCATGTTTGTTCACCTCCTCACTGAAGAGGGTAATGCTGACTCTCTGTCAAAGGTTTAGAAAGTTAATTCCTTACAAAATGCATTTTTTGTTTGTTTGTTTCTTGTGCTGATTTTCTATCAAGCACCATTCAAGTAGCCATTTGGACTAAATTTTGCTTTTCTTCTCTAGTTAGTGGCTCTCAGCTCTTCCTACCAAAAGGCCGAGCACCCCGACTTTGAGAAAACCTGCCTGCCCATCTGTCTATATGATCTATGTCTCTGTCAACAAGTGTAATACATTTGTTTTTTTTATTTTCATTTGTAAAATCAAAAACAACGTAAGTTAATATTTTAAAGACAGATTATAAGCAAGCAAACACAATTTTTAAAGGTTTTTCACATTCCTCTCTAGTCTTTAAACACAGGTATGGTATGTTTTCACTGTTAGAAATATAAGATATATCATCTTTTCCTTTGATCACCTAACATCATATTTTATAAACATCTTATGTTTAGAATTGTTGTTTTGAATGCTGTTCGTTTTCCATCTTTTGATGTGCCGTAATTTTTTTGACCAAGATCCCATTATTCTATACTACAGTTTTTGCTGTTGTAAATCATGTTGCAGTGAACATTTGCTCACTGGCCCGTCATCTTCCCTCCCTCTGTCCTTCAGGTCAGCATCAGTCCAGAGCTCTGGCAGAGAGCATGCTCACCACAAGTGAGTTTTTAAAAGAAATAAGTTATGAGCTCATCACAGGAAAGGTCAGTTTCCTGGCATCGCATTTCAAAACCACATCATTAGGTGAGTGGTTGTGAGACTCAGCCAGGTTGCCAACCCTGGCTGTGTGATTTCTGAATTTAAATCTTTGCCTGTCGAGGAGATAAGCTCGGCGCTGAAGCTTGCGTACTGAGCTCGGTTCATCCTCCCTCCATTTGGAGTGGTTTGTCCTCAGTATTCTGTGACTGACACAGCAGAGGGGTCCAGAGGAGGGCACAGGGTAAATGGGAGGCCTCAGCTCCGCCACTACTTTGTTGTCTGACCTTGGGCAAGAATCTCTCTCCCCAGATCTCGGTTTTGTAACATGTCAAATGGAGTTACAATGATCCCATCCTGCCTGCTTCAGTATTATGGAGGTCAAGAGAGATTCAGCACGTGAAAGCGTGTGAAGTAGAAGCACGATATACAGGAGGGTAGCTCTAGCTATGGAGGCTCTGCTGCAGGGATGGCCAGGTGTAAACTCAGACACGAAAAGCTGGCTGACTGACAAGGCTTGATCAGAACCCAGCTTAACTGCCCTACTTGGAGACTGATGAAAACACGTCATCCCTTGTAGTCTTCTTATCTCTACTTTATTTTGTAATAGGTGATGACCTGGACAAGCTGCTAGAAAAAATGCAACAAAGAAGAGGAGACAGTGTTGTTACTCCTTTCAATGGAGGCCTTAATGAATATGTGTCAACTCAGGAGGCTGCTGCTATGATTCCCACACAAAACCTGGGTAATGTCACCTCAGACCAAAAGCAGGAAATCAGCCCTCAGGACAGACATAATAGGGGCTGCCATTCCGAAGACGTGAGGTCTCATCTTCAAATTGCAGACTATGACAGGCTTTTTATCATTATCTACATAATAAATCTGGCTCAAATTAAAAAAGCCTTTCCAACTAGCCTGGATCAAACACCTTGTTCTTAGTAAATACCTCCTAGAACTTAAATCCAAGTCAAGCACTTTATTTTAAGCATTCTCTCTTTTTTTCCTGAGAAGATTCCTGGGTCCTTGCTGTACTTTCCTTAGCTCCCCCAGCTGTGCCCAGAGAGTTGTTAGTGCTCATGGAGGCCTTCAAAGAACTGCATGAAGTAGTCTAGACTGCAGTCTGTGCAGAGCTCCTGGCTCTCCATTCCCTTCATTTGCTCTCTGATGTGTAAAACACACATAGTCAGGGATAGCAAGACCTTCCTGGCAGACAGAGCAGCGATAGCAAAACATCATCTGCCCTGTCACAAGCTTCTGGGATGCAAAGGGAGATGGTAGGGCCAGGGGTGAGGAATTCAGTCATTGTATTGGATTCCTTTCAGTTCAGATCCTTTCCCAATTCCCTGTTTCACAGGGACATCATAGGAAAGGATGGGGAAAAAAGAACAGGAGAAAGCATAGATGCAAAACAGATCTGTATAAGCTGCTGCCAACAGCCTTTTGGCCTCCACTTGATAGGTATGCATCATATATGTATTAGGATAACTTCAGCAATAAAAGTAGCAAGACTTGGCATCAGTTTGGCCATAAAAACAATGCAAATACAGACAATAACATTTTTTTACTTCTGGATGTTATTCAGTAATAAAGTGGTAATTCAAGTGATCAAAAAAAGTGTTTATACTGTTTTAAATTACTAACAAAGTTAGAATTTGTAATTTTTCAAAGGACTTATACATTCCCACATACATATCCCTGATTCCCCATTTAAGAAACATTGCTTAAAAATATTTTTAGGTTTCCTTAAACTTCAAAATTTGCTCAGTTAAATTCTACAAAGTTATGCCATTTTCTGTGGAAGTCCCCACCATCTAACTTGTGAAATGAAAAAAATTATGCCCTAGTGATCAGAAGACAGACTTGATTGATAGTCTTGTTGGATCGGAAACTTTTGGGGCTACTATGAAAAGTGGCAGCTTTGGGCTTTTCTAGTGGGTTCTCTCAGCCAGGAGGCAGGCCCACCTGTATAAATCTCCACTCACTGCCGGGGTTCTGTGGTGGCTGAGGCATCATGGCTGCCATCCTTGTGTTGGCCATATTGCAGTTTGATTTTAGAGAATATTAGTTAGTCCAGGTTAATTGGGCCCTTGTGTGTGCCAGTTAGACTTCCACATGTGTTCCAGATAAAAAGCAGCCCTTTAAAGAAGTTTTGGATGTTGCTTACCCAGGCATTCAGGTGACTAAGCCTGTCTCATGGCATGAGGGCACGCATGCACATATGAAAGAGATTGATTGCTTGCTTATAGCTTGTTATAAAAAGCTACTGACATACTGAGTATCTGGGCAATGTTTTTCTAATACGTCACCTATTGAGTGGCCAGCTGGCCAAGTCATGAGTCGGGTCTCTTCAGATAGTACAGGCATCTGCACTGGAGTTGACCACAATCACCTGGACCTGTCAGGTCACAAGTACTGGCAAAGTCAAGTGTGAAAAGGTGAAGGTAGAGTCTCTGTGACCTACGTTATGCAGTCACAGGGAGGAGTATTTTAAATCACATTGCGGTGGACTTTGCTGGAGAGGAAATGTTTACTGTGGTGCCGTCCAGAAAAGCTCAAAGGAACTCAGAATCGGTATGGTTAGGACATTGCCTTCTTGCCTGAACTGGGTCTGGGCTGAGGCACCTGACCTGTGATGACAGTACTAAAGAAAACTGGAAACTCTTCCCTCCTCTTTCCAGAGATGAGTCCTGGCTCCAGCTGAGAGAGAGTGGTCAGTCCCCCACCCCCACTCCCCACCCATTTCTGGATGGGGGAGGGGTGTTGATTTAGTGATTTGTGAGACAATCGATTTTAAAATACCACCTTTGTGAAATTACCACACCACTCTTGAGCACACCCTTTCGGCCAAGTTTTCAGGGAAAACAGGCAAACCTAGTAAAACATAATAGAATGACAATAGAAAGTGAGAGCTCTTGGTGATAGAGCTTTACTTTACTCTGTGTGTGTGTGTGTGTGTGTCCCCAGTGATCATCACAGAAGTGCATTAATCTTCTTTTTATGACTTTTTAATTTTAGATTTAGATAATGAAACCTTCCAAATTTATCAACCACAGCTTACAGTTGCCAGAAAACTCTTATCCCAGGTGTGTGCTATAGCAGACAGCGGCAGCCAGAGCCTGGACCTTGGCCACTTCAGCAAAGTGGACTTTATCATCATTGTCCCAAAATCAGAGGTTCTGGTCCAGCAAACTCTTCAACGGATTCGACAATCAGGTAAGATTGAACTTTTAAAGAGGACCCTAGGTAGATTTAGCCTTCGATTCCCTCTGCCTCTTTCTTTTGCGTAATCCAAATCTGTATGGAACAGTTCCATCCTTTTTTACAGTAATAAAAAGAACACTTTATTATTTGAATTTATCTGTAAGTTTTTCCTCGAAGTACTCTGGTCTTTTCCCCTCCTTGGTCAAGGGGAAATCGATGTACATGTTTCCCAGATAGTGGCATCAGTGGACTAAAAACTGGTCATTCACTTATGAAGAGAAATTTCCTCAAAGCAAGGATGGCCCAGCGTGTGATGATGGGGTCTATGCCACCTGAACTCCTCCTATGGCTCAGATTGGTCAAATACCCCTAGGTGGAGTCTTAGGAATTTAGCACAATACCAGCACATTTTCAACCTAGACACCAGAACACAATCCTCCATGTCAACAATGGGAAGACTTGTTAAGAAATAGTTGGAATTTCTCCTAATTAGGTACTTTAAAAGAATAAGTAGAAAGGAAAAATATTTTCCCAGAAAAATATGAAAATGTGGAGAGCAAAACTCTAGAAATCTGTGGTAAATAATACCCCTTTCAAACATATAAACAAATAAAATTTGCTTAAAATGATAAGAAGCAGTAAAGAATTTAGAAAATTGGGATAGCTGAAAACTATTGCTTTTGTAAACTAGGTTTGAAAAGGAAATTATAAATGTCAAGTTGCTTCTGAGTACTTTAGCTGGGGAAGCACACACATACACATACACACATAAATTTTTAGCAGAAGAAGGAATCTTTGCCACAGTAAAAAAAACATTACTTTTAATATATTTGCATATAGGTATAGGAAACAGAAGATTTCAGGGGAGCTTAAAGTGTAGGTTATGTTTCATGTCTATCATACAGTTTTTCCTCAAACTTGAGTATGGATATAGATTCCCCTTCAGTGGGTCTGGGTGGACTACAGATTCTGCCTTTTTAACAAGCTCCCAGGAGATGCCAGTGCTGCTGGTCAGAGAACCACACTGTGAGTAACATAGCTCCATGAGAAATCCTTTGTCGTTAGCTCCATGGGCCAAATAAGCTGACTGACAGTCGATTTTTCTGTCTTTAATACTGACACATATAAAGTCTATCCTTCTGGAGGCCCAAATGCCTGGTAACAGTGTAGTCTTCTCTTTAGCCTCTAAAATTCTGAATGTCAACTACAAAATGACCTGTTGCCCTGTTACAAAACCTGTTGGGCTGACTTATAGGTGATTAGTCAGAGAAGATATAACACCTTCTCTTATAGCTGTCTCAGAAACCAGAGGGAGTTGTAGGCATCCTCAACCACTGGCCATTTCTGCATTTTTTTTCTGCCCCCTCCATGGAAGGAAATGGATGAGCTTTAGTCACACCAAGCATTGACCATATGCTTTATTTCTTATGGATTTTACACTTTCATAACATGGAGGGAACACTTTCCCTTATAGGTGTTTTACTTGTGCCAACTGGCATTTGTGGCCTTCCTGAGTTTGTGATCTGATATCCCAAATCGTGCTTGAGCAAACTCTTGGCACGTATTTCACGTGGTGAAGTCATCCACAGTCAGCAGCTGTGCTCTCTGCAGAGCCTTTCCCTGAAGTAACCTCTTGATGACCTGCACTTTCACCTCTCTTGATAAGTACAATGCCTTAAATAAAACCTGCATTTCTGACAAGTCAATAAGTTATAGAGGTCTTTCCTTTTCCCTTCTCAATGCCTTCCAAATTTTCTAAGGTGAGTATTTTAAGATTATCATTCCTCAGAAAGGCACAAGGGTTTTTCTAGTTACATAAGCTTAAAATATAGAAAAATCAATATTGTGGATTTAGAGAATTCAAGGCAAACATATTTTAAAAAGTATTCATATCTGGTTTTGGCATACATATTGAAATTTTTGCTGCCAAAACAACCACTTCTATATATTTTAAAATAGCTATATTCCTCTTTATTATAGAAAAACATAGTTACAGTATTCTTTATTTTGAAAAATAAAAGAAATATTTGAACATTTATAATCCCACCTTTCAAGGGTAACCGCTGTGAAAATCTACATATTAACAAATGACTTAAATAGCTGGTGTCCCGGGCTTTCTTCTCTGCCTCTATCTGGTTTTTCACGCATACACATTTTCCCATGTCCTGAAAAGCTTTTGTAAGCATCATTCTTAATGAATGTATAATATTTCATATCATAACACACCAGAATGTATTTGCTTTGATATTTAAATACCTTCATATTGTTGGAACATGTAAGAATTGATAGGAAGGATTATAAGAATATTAAGATGTAAAGAGAAATTATCCAGAGCAGAGTAAATAGTTAGCAAGAGATTATCCATGAAAACACCTTTAAAATTCACAGCTATATACCCTGGCTGGTACAGCTCAGTGGATTGAGTGCTGGCCTGTGAACTGAAAGGTCATTGGTTCAATTCCCAGTTAGGCCACATGCCTGGGTTGCGGGGCCAGGTACCCAGGTAGGGGTGGATGAGAGGCAACTGATTGATGGGCAGTGTTTCTCTCCCTCTCTTCTTCCCATCCCCTCTCTCTAAAAATAAGTAAATAAAATCTTAAAAAACAAAAACCAAAAAGCTTGGAGCTATAAAAACAGAAAGGATTCTTAAGAAGTCATCTGACTCAGTTTCCTCATATTTTGCCACGTAAATCAAAGAGAGCTTCATTTGCTTAAGGTCACAGGACCTAGGGGACAACAACCATTATTTCATCTCTGATTGCCTCCTGCCTAATACGGTGCCTCTCTCAGGACTGGCAGCAAGTGCTCAACTAATGTTTGAATGGAGGGATGAGGGAGGAAGTGGAGGTTCCTCTCTCTAGCCCTCCATTTGCCTTTTCCTACAAGAAGCATTTCAGCAGCCTGCATGCCAGGAGAAGCACCAGGCAGGCAGGAGCAGCCAGGGCATGCAGAAAGGCCACATCCTTGGCAGCCCTTGTATGGCTGAAAGAAAAAGGTGAAAATAGAAACCACGTTGCTGCAGACCCAGCACTAAGGCAAAGCACTTGATATCTCAACTACATTCTAATTAAGGAAGGGAGTCAGGGAGGAAAAGAAAATGTGATGAAAAGAATTTGAGGGTAAAAACAATGAAATGTGTTAAACATTTGTAAGTTTGCCCAAAATGGACTTGTGACTGCTGGAGTGGTGAATAGAGAACCAGCACAAGGAATTTTCAGACTATAGGAAATGTTTCTGTTTCTGTATTATTTTTAAAAGTTTGATATTGTAACATAATTCTTTTAATTCAGGAGACTATAAATTAGAATACTAAGTTCTATAAATTAGAATGCTAAAGTGGCCCTGGCTGGTGTAGCTCAGTGGATTGAGCACAGCCTGAGAACCAAAGGGTTGCTGGTTCAATTCCCGGTCAGGGCACATGCCTGGGTTTCGGGCCAGGTTTCTGGTAGGGGCACATGAGAGGCAACCACACATTGATGTTTCTCTCCCTCTTTCTTTCCCTTTCCCTCTGTCTGAAAATAAATAAATAAAATCTTAAAATATTTAAAAAAAAGAATACTAAAGTGTTGGTGCATTAAAAATGCAAGCCACTTCCAGTTTAAGGTGAATGGAATAAAAACAGGAAGTATTACTGACTGATCACACTTTCCTCCTTCCTGCTTTTAAAATGGTGTAGGTAATAGGAACAAGTATAAAGGACACATGGACAAAAACTAAGGGGGGTGAAAAGGGGAGGGAGGTGGGGAGCACT
>PVKM010021428.1:0-22587 GCA_004027735.1 Carollia perspicillata
AAGGGGGAGGGTAGAAGCAAGGGAGGGGGTGGGTTTGGCTGGGGTGGCAGGGGAGTGGTGGGGAGAAAATGCAGACAACTGTAATTGAACAATAATAAAGTTTTTTTAAAAAATGAAAAACGTGGCTTTAAGTGAAGGCCAAATAGGCTTAGTAATATATCCCTGATTTCAAAATGTTTACTCCAGGTGTCCCTGGACCAGTCAGACAACCATAGATGACTCTTTCCTCCACCTGAATAGGCAGGATACCCCGTATGCAGAAGGCCATGGTCTCTCTGAGGGGGCCTCACTTGGCTCTGCTCAGCTCTGTGTCCTGACCTCTCCTGACCACCGGTTCAATATGTCTCTCCTCCCCAAGAGAGCGATGAGTGAATGGCAGAGGGCAGTTTTTTCCTAGTAACGTACCCATCTGGGATGTTGAGTGCATATTATTGTCTGTTTTCTTTAGTACATCAGAAGATAAGTAAGTATTTTTCCTCCAAATTTAAGTGCATCCCTACATAAACTGCATAAACTATTGAAATACAGTATTAGTTGGGAGATAATTTTGAGTGGCTTATTACAAAAAAATTGAAGTAAAAGCCCTTCAAGGCCATGTACAGAAGTTTCTGAGAGACTATCATGGTAAGGAATCTTTTTTGTCGATATCTCTTAAGACCAACTGGTGAGAGTTAGACCTTGCTACATAGAGCTGAAATGTGCTGGGAGGAGGGGCTTCAGAACAGGAAGTATGGGAGTGGACATTAGAGAAGCGATCCCCTAGGTTAACTGTGAGCTAAAGATGTGTCACCTTCTGGGAGAGACTTTTCTTTCCAGTTTTTAAAATCTAATACTACCTTCCTTGACTCCACAAAAATGCCTCTGACTTTCTATCAAACATTGTTTAAACTCTAAGTGCTTTCAGGTTGTCCCTCTTCTGAAATAATAACCATACTTACCTTTGGGAAAGGTCAAAGATCTTTGAGGGGAGTCTGGGTGTTCTCAAGGGTCTTCAGTGTTCTTTTCTGTATGGTGACCCAATGTCCCAATTTTTCTTATGGGTCTCTGTTTATACGTAGTATCCCGCCCACCTCCACTCCAGTCTAACTATTAAATACTCTTCCATTCACCCTCAAGGCATCCTGGTTTGGAAACAAAATCATACAGTCCCTTCAGTTTTCTTTAATATTTAGTTTTTTCCTTTTTTAAAAAGGGATGTATTTATTGTTACTTGTATAGTTAAAATCAGCTTTATGAAAGGCTATGTATGGCATGATTTCTGCCTTCAAGGAGAGCTAGCTGAGTGTAGTAATAAAGCAAGCATTGATATGGTGCTTTTTGCCTTACAAAACACTTTAATGAGTTTATTTAGTGGGTTGAATGGTCCGGGTTTGGTATATTTTAGGTAGATGAATAATAACTGAAGCTGAAGTGACAGGTGTAGCAGGCATCAATGCACTAGTTACACACACATTGTCAAGGTCATCCCACACTTGTGTACTTTTGTCTCTACCCATCCTAGTTACTCTCTTGTGTGGAACTTCTTTCTTTCTTTGTCTAGAAGGCCAATGGTACTTGAAATTGTGCTGGTCTTTCAAAAAGTTAGAGTTTCTCTCCACTTCCTAATTCACACTTTCTTTAATCTCTAATTAGAACTCTTTATTTTCTGGCCTCCATCAAGCTACTATTTATGTATGAAAACAAAACTGGTAAGTGCACAAACATTACTGGTCTCAAAACAAACTCCTGGGGGGACTTGTTTCCCAGTTTCTTCTGACCTACCTGCACGACTCTCCAGTCAGGTCTTCCTTCCTGTGCTGTGAAACCCAGCCTGCCATACTCCATTTATTAATGGCTGTATCACACAGAGGAGGAGGACCCTAGGTAAATCAAGACAGATTGTCCCTCTCTTTTTCTTCTCTTCAAACTTGGTTTCGGGGAGGAGGCTTGGTGTGGCATTGGCAGTAGCTGGATTCATGCAAATGGTTGTTCCCAGAACTGATAGCAAACCCATGGTCCCCTAGTATGATGGTACTGCTTGTTAAAGTAGAAAAATGTTTCTGAACCAGTTGATAAATAGCCACTGTTCCAAAGGCTCCATCCAGGTTGTCCTGCTCCCAGTTTCCTTGACTTTCCCATCAGGTACCCTTGGATGTCCCCAGATCTACCAAATAAGGGCACAGCAAGGGGCTACAGGGACCTTGCTCCAATCCATTTTGATTAGCTGGTCCCTGGGCCACATGAGTTGTTCCTCTTCAGAGTGCTTCATCATGAATTTGAAATGACTTTCCACAATTTAAAAAATAGGAATCAAAACTAGTACTTTGGCATTGAGCTTAATTCTGTCTTGAGTGTGTGTGTGCGTGTATGTGAGTGTGCTCACCCATAGCAATGGCCCTGGTTTATGTTTATCTTTTAGGGCATCCGTATCACCACTGCTGTTCAACGGTTTGACTAACTTTTTTGTTTCCATAGAAGATACAGCTTTGAAGTACAATTTTTTCAAATAAAATATGAGACTTTCATCTAGTATCTACCTGATAAGCAGTCATTTAGTTTTTGGACAACTTTGGTAATGGAGAACCCACCATCCCTGGAAGTCATTTTCCCTTCTGAAGTAAATTACACAGGAAGACTTACCCCACTTCACAGAATTTTTTTTTACCACAAAAAGCCAGATCTGATAGTTGGCAACAGGATTAGTCTCTCTCTGGGTAGAAATGATCCTCTGGATGGTCTTCTTTTAGCCATTCTCTACATATACAGATTCACAAACACTTCATGACATTTGAGAAATGTCACAAACCTAAAGAAACCAGACAGTCTCCTGATTCCAGTCTTTTTGCTCAGAAATATGCCTTGTACATATTTTGGTAATCAGTCATTATATAATCAATCATTGCTATCAAATGAATGAATGAATGAATGAATGGCCAAAGGCAGACATTTTTTTTAGACTTTATAGAAAATCCCCAAAGATAGAAATTTCATAACTTCCAATTGGCCTATTTCAATATTTTATCATAGCAAGATCAAAAGTTTTCCCTTATGCCTAACTAAAATCTTTGTACCTTTATTTTAAGCTAATTTCTTTTTCTTCTTCAGTACTCTGGGTGTATTTCCTTTGTCTGGCTCCATTCCCATATCATCTTTCATGTAGACAGGGCAGAGGCAGGAGGGAGAAAGGTCAAACATATATTATAAAAGTGTGGTATTCTAGAGAACTTTATTACCAAATTTATCTCCACATATACTAATCATTTACTGTAGGGAACATTTTTCTTTATCATTCTAGATATCTAATTATGTTAAAAAGTAAAAAAAAAATGCTTCTCACTTTGCTCTAGCAAGTTAGGCCAACTCTTTTTGCATAGCAGGTCATAGTTGAGCTTTGGATATTCAGAGAAAGGGACAGGCTGTCATTGCAAACATGTAGGGGAAAGCCCCTTTCCCTAAAATTTCTAGAAAAGCTATGTATTCCAATTTATGCTCAAATCCAAAAGTAAAAATTATGTATTTTGCCTCTGGAGGCTGACTTTCTGACTTCTAATTAGGACAAGGAAGGTGCCCTCCCAGACCTTCCTAGAGTATAATCAAGAAAGCACAGAAAGAGTTTTGCTAGAAAATTCTCAGTTCTCGGAGTGTTAGTTCTGGCTCTGTACAGAAATGTATCAATGGATTCTTTAATGGTGAAACTCACGGTTTCATTTGCCTTTTAGTTTCTATGACTTTTGAAAGGATGCGATGACTAAAAGGAACTTTAGTGAGCTGATAGTTCCATACTCTTCCTCTGCAGAGGAGGAAACAGTTGCTCAAGCAACAGTTTCTTTTTGGCAATTTTGACCATAGACAAATATCCTTTCTCAAAGGACTGAGCACTGAAGAGCAGTGTAGAACATTGTCTTCCTCTTTAGATGAATCTGGATCAGATCATTCCCCTGGCACCTCACCACCATGGCCTCTGTGAGTGGAAATAGGTAGAGAGGAGGAGCACAATGCATCCAGTGTCTTTGGTTTGGTTGAGGTGTCCCTTAGGGCCTCGAACCGTTTTTAAATGAGTTCTGTGGCTATGGAGTAACCTCTTGATCTCTGAGCAGTCTTTCTGGTTAGGAGGGAGTTCCCTGAGCAAAGAACAAATGTACGAAAGTTGAACATTTCCCTGATGTAGAATAATACATAAATCATTACCACTCTGATTTTTGAGTGTTTCCTATGAGTTTGATTGTTTTGAGCTCTGTGTGGCCTTGAGTTTCCTTCATGGATTCTTTTAAATATGCATTTATTGAATGCCTACCATTCATTTGTTTATTCAACAGGAATGTGTTTAGTGACTACTATTTTCAGAACTGCTCTAGGTGCTGGGGATATAGTAAAAACAAAAAAAAATATGCCTACACTCATGAGGCTTTTGTTCTCATTGTAGACACAGGTAGATAAGGTAGACTCTGTCCTTGCCTCTCTGAGCTTGGAGCTCAGCAGGAAAGATACGTTTTAAATTGGTTGCTATAATTAGTATGGTAGATATTTATTACAGGGATACTCAGGAGCTATAGGGTATTAAGAGTGCAGAAAATGGGGTGGAACCAAGTTCTGAAGTCAAGGATTTTTTTTTGAGAAAAAGTAGAGAGAGACATTTAAACTGGTATCTAGAGGCTGAGGAGGAGTTTAGTGAACAGAAGGGTTGGGAGAGAGAAGGCTTTGCCCAAGGGAACAACACCAAGGGAAGAAACAACACATCTGAAAAACTGGGATAAATTTGGTATGATGAGCAGAAAATGTACAATGGGAAATGAGGCGCTCTTGTTGAAGATTTTGCAAACCACTATAAGAAGACTGTACTGATGGAGCAGAACAGAGAGCCCAGGAATAAACCCAAGTCTCTATGGTCAATTAATATTTGACAAAGGAGGAAGCATAAAATGAAGTAAAAATAGCCTCTTCAACAAAGGGTGTTGGGAGATCTGGACAGCTACATGCAAGAAAAATGAAACTCGATCACCAATTTACACCATACACAAAAATAAATTCAAGGTGGATAAAAGACTTAAATATAAGTTGTAACACCATGAAAGTCCTAGAGGAGAACATCAGCAGGAAAATCTCAGACATTCCATGCAACAACATCTTCACTGATACGTTCCCTAGAGCAAGGGATATAAAGGAAAGAATAAACAAACGGGACCTCATCAAATTAAAAAGCTTCTGCATGGCTAAAGAAAACAGCATCAAAATGAAAAGAGAACCAACTATTGAGAAAACATATTTGCCAATGATACCTCAGACAAGGGTTTGATCTCCAAAATATATAAAGAACTCACACAACTCCACTCCAGGAAGACAAAAAAACCCAATTAAAAAATGGACAAAAGACTTCAACAGACACTTCTCCAAGGAGGACATACAGAGGGCCCAGAGACATATGAAAAGATGCTCAGCATCGCTAGCCATCAGAGAGATGAAAATTAAAACCACAATGAGATATCACCTCACACTGGTCAGAATGGATATCATAAACAAATCAATAAACAAGTGTTGGAGAGGATGTGGAGAAAAGGGAACCCTAGTGCACTGTTGGTGGGAATGCAGACTGGCGCAGCCACTGTGGAAAACAGTATGGAATTTCCTCAGAAAACTAAAAATGGAACTGCCTTTTGACCCAGCAATTCCACTGCTAGGATTATATCCTAAGAACCCTGAAACACCAATCCAAAAGAACTTATGCACCCCAATGTTCATAGCAGCACAATTTACAATAGCCAAGAGCTTGAGGCAACCTAAGGGCCCATCAGTACATGAGTGGATCAAAACACTATGGTACATTTATGCAATGGAATTCTATGCAACAGAGAGAAAGAAGGAGGTCCTACCCCTTGTGACAGCACGGACAGAACTGGAGAGCATTATGCTAAGTGAAATAAGCCAGGTGGTGAGGGACAAATACCATATGATCTCACCTTTAACTGGAACATAATCAACAAAGAAAAAAGCAAACAAAATATAACCAGAGACATTGAAATTAAGAACAATCTAACAATAGCCAGAGGGGAGTGGGGAGGGGACAGTGGGGAGAAGGGTTTTCAGGAACCACTATAAAGGACACATGGACAAAACCAAGGCAGAAGGTGGAAGCAAGGGAGGCAGGTGAGTTTGGCTGGCGTTGGGGGGGATTGGAGGAAGAATGCAAACAGCTGTAATTGAACGACATAAAGTAATAAAAAAAAAGACTATTGTATTTGAAGGGCAATGGGGAGCTATTGAGGGTTTTAAGGCCTATTTGCATTTATTCTAAGCATCCTTTTTTCAGCAATAGGGCTAGATAAGGATGGAATGAAGCAAAACTAGATTAAAGGAGTTACAAGACACTAGACATAATCCAGGTAGGGAATGGTGGTGATCATAACCAGAGTGGTGGCAGAGAGAATGGAGTAAAGTGGATGGGCTTGAGTAACATTTGGGAAGTAGAGTGACTCAACATGAATGAAAAGAACAATTTAAGTGAGTGATCATATGTGCATGAGAAGAACAATTCAAGGTTGACTTCTAGCATTTTGATTTCTGGGTTCAGTCAACTACAAAAGGCCAGACCCAGGACTGTGCAATTTCCCATCCCTTTGTTCCTTCTTTTATTCAAGGGCCTACCTGTATATGCACTGAGCCAGTAGCCAGCATTTCTTACAGGTCTCTCAGCCAAGAAGAGACCCCATGTCACAGGCTCCAGTGAGACCTTTTGTTAATAAAGCCACTGAACCTTCTAGATAGTTTTTAAGTGTGGCCAACCTTCTTCTGAATTCTATTCAACAGTGGATTTTGCTAAACTGAACATCTAAGACTGGGTATGCCAGAATTATCTCTGGCTCTGTCCACTTATGCTACCAATTGATCATTAACTCACTTAACTCTTCCATGCGAATAGCAGGCTGGAAATTCTGTTTTTCTTTTCTGAATTGACTGTTGTCTGAGGCCGAACTGAGCGTCATCCATTGCTTTTGTATTGTGGAAACTCAATATATCTACTCCCCCGCTGGGTCAGAAGGGGGCAATTTGGATGAATATTTTATTATTTTAAAATGCCTCCAAGATACTCTCTGATTCATTCGCATAACAATTTGGGGAGACAGGAAGGAAGCAGGTATACACATAGTTTTTACTTAATGGCCAATTTAGTGCTGTTTGGTCGAAGATAAAAAATGAAGAAATTATTCATGTGGAATCTAATTTAAGATCATCATTCTTGATGACATTTATGACTTGCTTCTGGCAGGAATTTTGTTTGTTGTAGCAACATGAGGAATGTTCTACTTTTTGCATTTGAAGGTGACACCTCTGTCCCTCCATTAGAGGCACATGTGTTGTCAGATGCTTTTTTGATGGAAGGGACAGATTTTCATTAAGCCATTGGCACTTTCTCTTAACACTGTGATGACTGACACACATTTCTGATGTGTAACTTGGGATAGGTATTATAGCCATCGCCACAAGCAGAGAAAAACAAATTGCCTGCCTGGGAATTTGAACTTTTGCCACTGGCCTCATTAGTACAGTGTGCTAACCAACTAGGATAGCCAGGGGAATGTAATTATAAAACAGCATGAGTCAATCCTGGTCTAGGACCCCAAAATTTAACCTTTGACTAGTTAGTTCCATTAGCTTTGACTTATTTCCATGGAGGAATGTAGCCTTTCTCTAGACACATACACTGCAACATGGTTTACCATTATCTTTTGTAGAAGTTTGTTTTTCAGATTTAATAAAGATAGAAACATTAGCGAGTCTTGAAATAAAATGTAGTGTTTCTATAATATTAGGTATTTATTTTTGAATGCTATTTATAAATATGTCACTCCTCTGTGATAACTGCTTACAATAAATTCTTTTAAATAATACGAGCACACTTAAACCACATCCAGATTTATGTTTATTCACATATGGGAGAAAATACACTTCAGAATTAGATCACAAATGTCAGAACACTACTCGTAGTAGGAGCCTCACAGAAATGTCAGAGCATATAAGGAGATGCATGAAGGCACTACAAAAAGCAAAAAAGCAAATTCTTTGTGGGCAACGTATTCCTGCAAACGATTTTGAAAATGAAGCACTTAATTATATTCTAGTTATTAATGACTTGAAACAAGTTGAGATCACATGGATAAAAAAAACCATTCAAGGAAGTAAACATGGAAATGAATGTTACATTTATAAAGTGTCTTAGTTTGATTGGGCTGATGTAACGATGGACATACACTGCTCACAATTTTGGAGTCTGGAGAATCCAAGATCAAGGTTAGACCTGCAGTTTTGGTTCCTACTGAGGATCCCCTCCTGGATTGCGGACCGCTGTCCTTTTGCTATGTCTTCACATAGCGAAGAAAAATAGCCCTCTGGTTTCTTTCCCTTTTTAAAAGGACACTCATTCATCCTGTCATGGGGGCCCCATCCTCATGACTTCATCGAAGCCCCACCCTGAAATACCATCACATTGGGGACTAGGGCTTCAACATAGGGATGTTGAGAGGACATAAACATTCAATCCCTAACATGAGCTGAAAGTAACTTGATTATTTTGACTGGCAAACAATTTCCTCTGTCTCCTTCACTTCTCTTACTCAGTCAGCCATCAAGTCCTGCTGGTCTACCATCCAAATATTTCTCTGATCAAAACCTCACAGCAGCACTCAATTAATATTTGACAAAAGAGGTAAGAACATACCATGGGATAAAGACAATCTATTGAGAAAATTATGCTTGGAAAATTGGACAGATACATGCAAACAAAGGAAATTAGACCACCTTCTAGCACCATATACAAAAATAAACTCAAAATGAATTAAAGACTTAACTGTAAGGCTCAAAACCATAAAACTTCTAGAAGAAAACATAGACAGTAAAGTCTCTGACATTTCTCTCAACAATATTTTTTCCTGATATATCTCCTTGGGCAAGGGAAATAAGCACAAAAATAAACAAATGGGACTACATCAAACTAAAATGTTTTTGCACAGCAAAGAAAACCATCAACAACAAAGAAAAACCCTGCTGAATGGGAGAAGATATTCACCAATGATACATCTGATAAAGGGTTAATATCCAAAATTTACTAAGAGCTCAGAAAACTCACCATCAGAAAAACAAAACACCCAATTAAAAATTGAACAAAAGACCTGAAAAGACACTTCTCCAAAGAGGACATACGGATAGTCTACAGACATATGAGAAGTTGCTCAACATCACTAATCATCAGAGAAATGCAAATCAAAACCACAATGAGATACCACCACACATCTATCAGAATGTCTATCATCAGTAAATCAACAAACGACAAGTGTTGGAGTGGATGTGGAGAAAAGGGAGCCCTTATGCATTGTTGGTGGGCATGCAGACTGGTGCAACCACAATGGGAAAGAGTGTGGAGTTTCCTCAAAAATTAAAAATAGAATTGCTCTATGTCCCCATGACCCACTTCTGGGGGCATACACAAAGAAACCTGAAACGGTAATTTGAAACAATGTTTGCAACTTTATGTTCTTTGCAGCATCCTTTACAATAGCCAAGATATTGAAGCAACCCAAATGCCCATCAATAAATGTGTGGGTAACAAAGTGGAAGTACATATACACAATGAAATAGTACTCCGCCATAAAAAAGAATAAAATCTTACCTTTTGTGACAGCATGAATGTACCTAGAGGGTATTATGCTAAGCAAAATAAATCAGAGAAAGGCAAATACCATGTGATTTCATTTATATGTGGAATCTAAAGAACAAATAAAGAAAAAAAAAGAAACAAACTCATAGATACAGAGAACAGACTGACAGTGGAGAGAGGGGAGGGAGAGATTGGGGGCCAAGCATAAAAGATGAAGGGATTAAGAAGTACAAACTGGTAATTACAAAAGAGTCACAGAGATACAAATTACAGCACAGAGACTCCAGTCAATGATAGTGTAATAACCCTGTATGGGGCCCGGTGGGCACTTGAAACACTTGGGGACCACTCTATAAAGTACGTGATTTCTAACCACTATGCTAATGATAATAATTTAATAATATTATATATTATTTATTCTGTAAACATCCTTATACAGGTTTTTGTGTGAGAATATCAAGCGGCAGGAGCACTGGGTCTTACAGTAAGACTATATTTAGTTTTGCAAAAAGCCACCAAACTATCTTGTAACATGGCTGTACCATTTTTATTCTCATCAGCAAGGAACAAGGGTTCCTGTTGCTTCAAATTTTGCCAGCATTTGGAGTTGTCAGTGTTCTGGATTTCGGACATTCTAAGAGATGTGTACTGGTCAGTAAACATTTATGTTAGGCGAACGTGATAAGCACTATACTACGGAAACAGTGCTAAGTAAACATTTACGAATGTATCCCACCTACATAATGGGACTGGTATGACAAACTGAAGTAGCTAAGGTTTCTAGTGCTATGTTTTCCTATTGTAAAGATGGACGAGGGGCTAGCCCACCATTTCTCTGATTTACTTCTATGGCTCATCAGTAGATTTTTAAAAAGAACTTTATTTATTCTTTGAGAGAGGGGAAGGAGAAAGTCAGCAAGAGAAAAGTTGATGTGTGAGAGAAACATTGATTGGTTGCCTCTTGCGTGCACCCAGACTGAGGACCAGGCCCGAAACCGAGGCATGTGCCCTGATGGGGAATCAAACCGCCCACCTCTCACTTTGCAGGACAACATCCAACCAACTGAGCCCCACTGGTCAGGGTTGATCAGCAGTTTGTCTTCAGAGACTGACCATGCTTGTCAATCACCAATTTTTTGGAAATTTTTTTTTCCTTTTTAACGAATTCATAATAACTTGCTTCAGTGGGAAGCAAATAATTGATGACAATTATTTTTTAAAAATTGTAAATTTTCCCAATGAAGCCTTAACTGTATGTTTTTTTGCCTAGATAACAACAGGTTCAAATTATTGAAAAGATTTCAGACTCTAATTAGTTAAGAATACCAGTGAAGCTTCATGTTAAAAATCTTTTCCATAGCTCTAAGTTCATAAATACGAAAAGAGTAAATTTTAACCACATGGTTTTTAATGCAAAGAAATTCAAATAATAGTCAAATGTTTACAATGTTTTCTGAGGTTCAGTATTCCAAGATCTGTGTTTATGATCTGTAAAATTAGGAAATGAATCAAATGGTTTTCTATGAAAGAGCACAAGAGGCTTTAATAAAGGCTAACCAAATTCTTAGGCATTAAGATCCTTTTCTTTTTAGATAAATCTTTACTAGGAATAACAACGTATAGTAACTACTGAAAATTACATCTGTTTTCAATTTATTTTTATTTCTATATACATAAATATAATTTAGTCCTCACATTATTTCTGTAAGCCATACACAATTATTTAAATATAGGGGACTGAAGATCAGAATGATTGAGTGACACACAGGGTAACATAGTAGTGAAGTCCGGGGTCCCTAACCTTGTTCGACCCCTTCCTCTGAGTGTGTCTTGAACTCCAGTTAATGACTCTCTGAAGAGCTGTCTAAATTATTGTTGTTTAAATTTAATTTCGCTGCACCTGATATTCCTAGCAATAAAAGGGAGTTTTCTTTCAGAGGAGTCTATACTCAACTATTTTTAGTTTCTTCTATTTCCACTGTTCAGCTTCCACTCAACGTTCTCTCTAGTCTTATAATTGACATTCAGATTGGCAAATCTGATTGCGTCTTTGGCTTTCTTTCCACTATTTGAAATTTCCAAGTCATCTTCATTAAAAACAAAACAAAACACTTTCCCTTCCTA
The DNA here is from genome assembly GCA_004027735.1 of Carollia perspicillata. NCBI lineage: Eukaryota > Metazoa > Chordata > Mammalia > Chiroptera > Phyllostomidae > Carollia > Carollia perspicillata. The sequence continues at coordinate 11,750 of PVKM010021428.1, forward strand.
CTGGCTCAATCCAAACCCCATCCTGTGCTCTGTTCCATATCCATCTATGAAACTGCTTCCTCAACAACTTGTGTGGTGGTTCCACAGGCATGTCCACCTTAACATGTCTGATGCTGAACTCAGTTTTCTGCTCAAAGGTTTTCCTTCCTGTCTTCTTAAACTTAATGATCAGTGCCACCATTGTGCTGGTAGTTGCCTGTGATGGTTAATTTTATGTGTCAGTTTGGCCATGCTATTTGGTTTAGCTGTTTGGTCAAACACCAGTGAAGATGTTGCTATGAAAGTATTCTGTAGATGTGATTACAGTTACAATCAGTAGCAGATCACGCACCATTATGCAGGTGGGCCTCATCCACTTCGTTGAAGATCTTAAGAATGAAACTGATGTTTCCTGCAGAAGGATGCTGCTTCAAGACTGGAACACAAAAAGCCTGCATGAGTTTCCAGTCTGCTCTTTCTGACTCAACACTGAACAGCTATTCTTACCTGAGTTTTCAGCTTGCTGGCCTGACCTATAAATTTCAGACATGCCAGACTCCATGATCCTGTGAACCAGTTCCTTACAATCAATCAGTCCAAGTCCCGTAGATACCCACTTCCTAGAGTCTCCCGAATCTTCTTCCTCTATCCCCCTCCCATCTTGCTTGGAGGTCTGGGGAGGCCTTCTAAGGAACTTCCATGCCTGCAGTTTGATCCCCCTCAAGCCCATCTGCTGGAAATGTCACTCTGCCATTTAAATTCCCTTCACCTTCAGGAAAACCTGAACTCAAGGTATGTGTGTGGCTCTGTTTGATGCAATTCTTCTTTATTTCTGGACCCTCATTTTCTCTTCTGCCCCACATTAATTTTTGATCCATGCGTAAGGACTGGTTGTTTCATTCCTCTAGGTTTTTTCATGTTATTGTCATTTCTGAATGGCATCTCTCTCTTCAGAAAGACATCACCTACTCACCTTTCAAGACTCAGTCCAGGGCCACTAATTCTAGCCTGTTTCCTCATCGCCCCTTGCTCAGGCTATCAAGTGCTAAACCCTCTGACCTGGCTTATTTGGTTTATCTGCTATCTCCTATACCAGAAAGCAAAGAGCAGAGACTGTTTTCATTGTAATGCATCACAAAGCTGCTATTTTGTATACACTTAATAAAAGCATGTAGGAAGAATTAATCAGTAAATAGATGAAGAGATTGGTTTGGAAGCCTTTGTTATACGAAAAGTCCTCCAAATGGTAAGGATCGTAATGTAAGTTCATCTGTGAAGCACCAATGAGGAGTGGAAATTTTTACTTTGCGTACAACTGTTTGGCTGGACGGGGCCAAAGGTGCTGCTGGCTGTCTAAGCAGAGGCGGAACTGAAGGAGAAGAGTGAAGAAGAAAGGAACCAAATGTTACAATTAAAATAAAGGAGTTAGAAAATAGAAAAACAAAGGGGAGAGAAAGCAAGGGAGGAACCAAGGAAGAAATCCAGTGGGAAAAGTAGAGGCCCGGGGAGCCGTGATGAGAAGCTCAGGTGTTCTCAGCAGGCAGAGGAGCAGGTTACCTGTTACTTGCCAGCTGGAGCCTGTGTTGGTACCTGGGATCCCACCACCCTTCGACTCTGGTTCCCTGCACCTTGCCTAAGGTGGTTCCACTCTGACCTTTGACTGTGTGCACCCTTCCCTAGGGCAAGAAACACCAAGACATGGGGAGGGCTGGGGGAAGGTAGGCTGGGATGGCAGTAAAAGGCAGAAAACTGTACTTGAACAACAATGAAAAGAAAAACAACACCAAGACACGCCCACCTGGAATCCTCATCTGGGCCCTGGGACCCTAGAGCGCCCTGCCCAAGTGGCCCTAAGCCTGCCTCCATGGCCCACACAGGCCTCCTGGTCTACCTTCCCGAAGGCAGGCAGCTGGGCAGGACGTTCATGTCGGCACAGGGACACTCCAAATGAAGTCACAGTCAAAGCTTTCCACCTGGGTCTTGGCAACCATTTTGGAGGCCCTGGACAGGCAGAGTGGGTCTAGATTGGCTTTGAGATGTCATTGTATTGATGGAGGAGACAAGTCCTAGGAGGTCCTAACATCCTTCTGACTCCAAAATCCCCACTGCATCTCCCCTCAGCCTGGACCTAACTGGAGCTCCTATAAATCCTCCAGATTTTTCTTTATCTTTTTAGATATTTGAAAAGCATAAAAAGTAATAAATAAAATATTTAAAAATCCAATCACCATACTCTTACCACCAAGAAGTAACCTTTTCCAAATTTTGGTATATTTGCTTCTAATCTTTGTTTATGTGTGTGTAGATACTAAACACAATTATAGTGGTAAGATATAAACATGTATTAGTAAGTCTTTAAAATAATTTTAAACTTAATGGGAAGTTACAAGATATAATACAAAGAATTCCTTTATATCTTATACCCAGATACACCAATTGTTATATTCAAACTTAGTTATATATTAAGAGGTTAACCTCACTATCAGAATACTTTAATATTGATACAATACTATTATTTAAGTCATAGTCCATTCAAAATTTTCCAATTGTCCCAATAATGTCATTCATAGCTACTTTGTTTCTCACTCAGAATTCAGTGCAGAGTCATGCATTGCCCTTGGCTGTCATGTCTCTTTAGTCAACTCCTCATCTCCCCTTTGTCTTTTATGAGCTTGACATTTCTGAAGAGTATAGGCTAGTTATTTTGTAGAATATCATTAATTTAGATTTTTCGGATGTTCCCTTATGATTAGATTCAGTTTATTTATTTTTGGCAGGAACACAACTGGTTTTGGTTATTTCCCAGAACACTGTGATAAGTAGATTGGAAGCCTACAAATAAGATCCTTTTGACCATCCTGATGGCGTTCTTGACTCTTACATCTTCATCTGCCCTACCGCTCACCCAGACCTGGGAATAAAAGCAATATTAATTATGCATCCTGCAATACTTTAAAATATGTTTACAAACCTATTTATATAGTAAGAGGCAATCTATAGTATTGTTTCATACTTTCAGAGGAATGCACTTAGCTATACATAGAAAACATTTGTAATGCATTTGAAACTCACCCTGGATGATGCACATAGACTTATGAGATTCCTTTTGCCATTCTCCAGATTCTTTAGTATAATGGATTTAGTATAATGGATCCCCTTTTTCTAAGGGGATGGCATATAGATACCACAAGATCATATCTAACATGTTCACTACCCTATCCCCAATCTAAGGTCTTTCCATCTTAGGTGCTCAATTAATGTCTGCTGGGAAGACAGAGAGAGGGAGAACACCAGTATTAGAACAGTCTTCTAGGCCAGCTCCAGGGAAGATCCCATGTGTGGCTCTGTTGCAGGAAAAACTTGGTTCTTCTTGCTGATGCAGTAAAGAATTATAAACCAGCAAGTTATTAGTGAGTAGGCAGGGTTTATCAGTGATATGTTCTCATGGAAGAGAATGGGCCTTGCCAAGGTCAGGGAGAAAGGCTTAGGTAAAAGGCAACCCAAGGGCCGCAAAAGCGTACATAGTTTGCCGGATGAGGGTGAGGGAGTTGCTTGTAGACTGGTGGGTAAAGGTGACGCCAGCTTCCCTTTACCCAAACATAGTAATGTGTGGGGGTCTGTTTCCCAGAATTCTTATCTTGCTCCTGACCATATTTTGTCATCTTGTTGTGAAACAGATTCATGACAGGAGACAGTTAATTAAAGTTGGGGCCATTACCCAAAGTCATTTATGGGCTCTTTCTGTAGGGACCCCCTTATAAAACAGATAGTGACCACGGGCAGGCAATTAACCAAAGCTGTTTTATGGGCTTTTTCTTTGGGCACTGCGGACACCCTCCACTTCCCCCTTCTAGACCTTGGGATGAACACACCGATTCAAAGGCTTTCTCCCAGAGAGTGGAAACAATACATACAGAACCTCGAGGGCTCCCCTCCTCCTGCACTGTCATGGTGTTTCTTGTGAGGTTGGAACACCCGGCAATTCTTACTGCACCAGGCTCAGGACTGCTGAGTCAGTGGGTGAGACATGCCTCCCTCCTCCTCTCTGCTTAGTTTACTGTCTGTGCTATCTACCGGGTCGGGGCGCCAAGAGAACGTACTGATTTCCAAAACTGTGACACTTGTGTCTGGGTCAGAAAGTCTAATGCATAAAATCTCATCTTTCTGGAAGTTTTCTTAAAATTTTCTTTTTGAATTCATTGTAAGAGAATGAAACTGGTAATCAGGATTAATGATAGACATCGGATATACACACTTCCTTGCCGTTCATAAAAGAACATCATTAGTATTTGAGGATAGCAAGTCTCCATATATTGCTGCTCTTAAAACTCCAACACAAAGCACTTTCAGGATGTTTGAATGATCAGTGAATGACTTAATGAATTTTGAGCTGCAGGCTATTAACCCTGACTATGACCTCTATTAGCTATGAATTAAGGCAGACATGTAGGCTGCTAAGGAAGGATCAGAGTAAATATGGAGAGTAATTAAGCTTCAGTGGGTCCCTAGATTTTTGCATTTCCCATTGTAGTGACCTATGTAATTGCCAAAGAGAGCTGATCACTCTGAAGCTTAAAAACAAAAGGGTTTCTTACGCTTTGATTCTGGATTTGCATGCAGATAAAATGGTGCGCATTCTTCTTCCTCACTTTGAAGAGAGGAGTGGGAAAAGAAGCTTCAGTAGAAGTAAAATAGATGATAGAAAAAGTAACTCCTGAGCTTCTTACTATCTAATACAATTATTTAGGGGAAATAGCTTAGTATTCATGTTTTCACCCAAACAGATTTCTATAATTGGCCAAGTGCGAACGTAGAGGCTTTCACATCCCGCAAAAACAGGGCAAAGCACATTTCTTCCAATCAACAGAATGTCTGATTAGGCAGCGTATTGTTCAACTCTGATTTATCAAATTCAGTGCTCTTTGAATATTTATGAGTCATACGGAATTCTGTAGGTCAACATATTTACCTTATAAGATTTTATATTTGTTTTTTAATTCATAGCTTTTGAATAGGTGATGATTTGAAAGGTGATTTCTCTTTTATGACCTAAATTGGGTCAAAATATATTTCCTTATTTTTAATCAGGTTTTCCAGTATAGGACTTTAAAATTCTGTAGACATTTTACTTTACTTTTCATTAGGAAGGAAGGAAGGAAGGAAGGAAGGAAGGAAGGAAGGAAGGAAGGAAGATAGAAAACGGGAAAAAAGAAAATAGGCTATTTCATAAAATTAAATTCTTCTTTTAAAGGGCAACACAGATGCATATAGATTACCCTAGGTTTCCCTGAACTACAGATATGAAAATTCACGTATGGGGTTGATTGTTAGAGATCTGGAGAGTCCTTAGGCAGGAAAAGGGGCCCCACGATTGCTGGCCAATGCATAGAACGTATAACAATACCTAACTTTAGGGTTTAGTCCCAGTGTGCACCCCATATAAAACTAAACGGTACGGCATTGCAAGAGAGGAGCAGTTCTTCGACAGGAATGCTGGGAGATTTTCGCCTTTCTCTCTCCTACCAGGAAAGAGGATTGCCTCCAAAATATGTGTCATCTGAGAATGGTTCTTGAAGAGGAAAATAATAGGATGAATAAAATATATGTATATTTATATACACCTATCATATGTATATGTGTACACACACAAATATTTAAACATTTCCAGACTGTAAAGATGTTTATTCATTTTTCTTGTGGAAGCATGACCACTCTGCTATGTTCAGTCCCAATTAAGGCAAGCAGACTTGGAAAAATATGCCAAATCTATGCTATCAAATCTAAGATATATAAACCTGAAAAAAGTAGTGTATGCTTAATTAATGGCAAGTGAGGAAAATACTGACTTATTTTGTGGCTTTCAGTGTCCTTGCTTTTGTAGAATTTTTCCAAAACAGGCAAAATATCACGTATCTTAGCAGTATGAAAGTCTCTGATTGTTTTGATTCAAAAAACTGAGGTGTCCCACTGATTGTCCTTGTTTTCCCGCAAAATGAAATATGTTAAACAATCAGCAACCAACTTGTAATTGTAGGGTTTTTCCCCCACCCTTGTATTTACTCAAATTTCCTTTTCCTTTTCCCCCTAGGAAATAAAAGCTGATGGCTATGGTAGATTATGCATGCCTTCTCAGTCCCATCATCCTTCCTCCCTCTCAAGTTAAGTACTCTTCTAAATTTGCTGTTTATCCTCCCCATGGTTGTTTTGTACTTTTGTTAATATGTATGTATGTATTCATGAACAATTCATAGTTGCTTTGCAGATTTTTTAAAATTTATATAAATTTTAGCCTATTTTATATATATCCATCTGAAACTTTTTTTTTTGGTTAAAAATTATGTTTTTAAGATTCATCCTTGTCTGTAGTTTTGGCTACTGCAGTATTACAGTGTATAAATATAGCTTTCCAGCACTATAAACAGTGCTGTACACATCATTCCTTGTAAATATCTCCCTATGTTTGCAGCTGAGAGTTCTGTAGCAATGTAGCAATGCTCTGCTGGAGTAGGTCCATGTATCTTCAGCTTTGACAGGAATTGATCAATTGTTCTCTAAAGTAGTTGTGCCAATAACACAAATTTTCCATTAGGTGGCATATGTTCTACGAACTTGTTTTTTTGTACAAAAATATCATCTAGTCTGACCACTCACCTCAAATGCCATTGTTCTTTCGGAGTGACTTCCGACTTTATCCAGAGAGCTCATCCATACTCACAGGTTCAAGTTCTGTGGCACACTGAGCAGTTTCTTCAGGATTTGACACAGGGCCCAAAAGCAGTATCATAAAAGGAGCCCTCCAAATATTTTAAGCAACAGTATCATCACTGAAATAAGCACTTCATATATCTTCCCAGACTTACAACTTTGCAGAGCTATTTCTCATGTTAATGTGTAACTGTATTGTTCATTCTGTTGTACGTGGGAATTAGGCTTTTTTTAATGATATCATGAGGGAAGCATTCCAAGGACCCATGCACAAGGGATGGAAGTGTGGTAAATGGTTATTTGTGTGGAAATAGAAACTGCCCCCTGGGTTTTCAATGTCCCATCTCCCTCTGTCTCACTACGGGAAAAATCCGAACTTGTCCTCACTGAGACCAAAGCAAAAACCAGTGTCCAGGGTTTTTGCTTCATTTTAAAATACAGTCGGATGCAGCTTTCAGGTAGCTTGGCGTTGTTTCCAGCGGCAGTCCACTGCTGTGCTGAGGTATTTTAGGCTCCCCTGGAACCTGCGTGTAGAGTCGCCATGGCCGTGGGCCTCATGGCTGCTAAGGCTACCTGGTTGTGTTGCGAGAATGTACAAGTAAATGGGACAAGTACAGGTCACCTGGGCAAGAGAGAGGGATGGCTCTTTGTTCCCGTGGGATTATATTAGCTCGGTTTGGGGACAGACCAGGTGTCTTTTCAAAATGACAAATGAACTTCCCCAGCTTTCACGGGCTTTGATGGGTCCACTCCCTAGTTAAACTGACAGGTCTCTCTGGTCCAGCACCTCCCCTTGCGCCCCTGCCCCGGCCCCCACAATCTGGTACTGACCAGGGGAAGGGAGGAGTGCTGATCCCCTTGGCAGAGCACAATGCCGCGGTCCTCAGGGGTGTGGGAAGCTGGAGCTTCCTGGTGAAGCCAGCAGGCATATGCTCCCCAGTTTATTAGCTCAGGGTCCAGTTCCCTCTGTTCCTCTTTCCTTTATTAATATCTAGTTAAATACCAATTTTAACAATTCTAAAAATATTGCTTAAAAGATATGTTAGTAGAGAAAACCGCAAAAATAAAAGGCCTAGAAGAGAAGTTAGAGAAATAAATATATTATAAAATCAATTTAATCAGCATCACCTGTGGGTTTTTCTTTCTCTCCCAAACATCATAAATCTGAAAAGAGGAAGAAAAGGATTTTGCTGCTCCAGTTAGAGCCGGTTTATGGGACACGTTCTGGGGCAGGTGGTCAAAGCAGTATGTTCACCGTGCAGGCCCGTCTGCATTGCCCCTGGCCACTTTCCCCCAGGCCCTCAGGTTGCCCATTCACTAACATTTGGGGTGGAGACTCGGGGGCGGGGGGGGGGAGGTGATAGGACTCTGCATGGCTCTCTTTTGACAGCTTCTATTATATTGTTTTACTTCAATCAAAAGTCAATCTCCTCTCCTCCTCTCTCTAGCCTCCCATTTGCCACTCCTACTGTTCTCTGATTCTATCACCTTTCCCTTCTTTTAATTTCTCCTCGGTCCTCAAAGTGGAAGATACAAGACATGCTCAGATTGAGAGAGTATGTCCACACTCATGCTTGGATGAGGCTGGGGGAAGAATAGTGGCTTTTCGTCCAACCCAACTTCTGCCTCCACTTCAGGGCTGAAACGTTCTTCATCTCATGCCCTTTAGACAGGTCAGCCTTATTTTCCCCAAAGCCCTTTTGGGTTAAGCAATGACTGATGTTCTCCAGGTCTCCCTCGCCACCTACAAGAGCACCTTATATTTCCTTTTATGCCTTACTGCAGTGGGGAGAGAACCTGGTTAGGCAGCCAATTCAAAAACAGTCCAAATAATTTGCCCATAACATTAAAATCCTATTAGTGAAAAAGTTTTGCTGAAAAAAATGCCACTTTAATCCAAGACGACATAGTCCAACTGTCAACCTATGCCTGCTGCTCCTTCCTTATTCAAGAAGGAGGTTTCAGGGGGTCATTCAGTAGAAAATAACTTTGTCAGTACCAAGCTTGGTACCATGACTGTGGCTGTGTTCTTCTCCTGTTCTGAAGCACAAATGGACTCTGTAAAGATGCCTGGGTGGATAGAAGTTCACATTCTTCAGAACCTCAATGAAATTCCTGAACTTGTTTCTCTCAGGGTAATAAGAGTCTTGGCTTCAATGGAAGAGCCACTTAGAAAAATACATGCAGGCTTCCTAGCTCAGCAAACATTAACGGGGAGGAATAGGGAAAATTGAGGGATTTATTCTCATGTGTCCAGGTGGCTGAAACAATGTTGCTCAACTTTTTATGTCACTCACAGAACATGTATTAGAGAGACAAAATGACTTAAATAGCTCTGAATTTTTTTTTAGGTGGACAGCTTAAGGGTATGAGAAATCTTGTACTTATAGACTTTAGAAGTGGTTGGGTCAATTCAAAATACATTTATTACTAGCTGACAATGCATCTAGCATGCCATGACTCTCAGATAGCATATAATTCTGAAGCCCTGGTCCCTTTCTCCAAGCGTATTAGTGTCCTTCGGCTACAGTGACCACTTAGCACAAACTGGATGGTTCGAACAATAGAAATTTGTTCTTCCACAGGTCGGGAGATCAGAATTCCAAAATCAAGATGTCGGCAGCACTGCTTTCTTCTGGAGTATCTGAGGGAGAAACTGTCCATGCCCCTCTCCCAGCTTCTGGTGTCTGCCCCCAGTCTTCGGTGTGTTTTAGGTGGTAGATATATTACTCCAATCTCTGCCACCATCTTCACATCACCTTCTGGGTCTCTGGGTCTTGCCATCTTATAAAGGATACCAATCTTTGGTTTTGGAGCCCACCCAAAATCTAGGATGATTTTATCTCCTAATTTAGCTAATGACATCTGCAAATACCCTTTTTCCAAGTGAGGTTACCTTCTGAAGTTCTGATGCGCATGAATTTGGGCCAGGTAGACACTGTTCAGCCCACTATACCAAGCAGATATAGGTTGTAAGAAACAAGATCAGGTTGTAAGAAACAACCTGGACAGTACCTCTTGAAATACAGCCTGGGGCTAATATTCTCTGTGTATTTGGCCTCTACCATATTTTAAATTGCTTCTATTCATGGTAAAAACACACGCAGGGTATCTTTCACACAGGGACACCAGTCTGTCACCTCCATGAATGCCAAGAGCCAAGAGACCCAGCCTAAATGGGAGCTGAGAATAGGACCAGACTATTCATATACTTGATGAGAATAGCAGGTCTAATTATCATGCTTCCCAAGTCCCCAGAGAACCAAATTTCCCAGGACATTAATTCCCATACCTCCCTCAAATCCAACCAATCATATGGTTCTCTCAATCTTCTGTCCACTGGAAATAATGAATGGTTTACCATCCACAAAACCCCATATTTTTAACCTCTTCTCTGCACAACTGGTGGCCTTTTTTGGTCCAATTGACATCCATTCCCTGTGGACTCTGATTCCCCTATAAACTACCCATATGGTGCTGTTTTTCTTATACATACCACTACCACATGGCCTGGAAGTGGACTAGAAGACATTGCTACTTGTAGACAATGTGTCTTCTCTTTTTCCTCACAGGTGCCTAAACCTCTCATGAGAATCTGTTGGCTGATAGATGACTACTCTTCCTGGTTGTAGTCATCTACCATCAACCTGGTTATATTCTCATTCATTCAGATGTTTATTACCTGGTTTATGGTCTTTTTCTCCAGCTCTCCTCCTGGTGATCTTGACATTCATTTACATTATCCACCCAAAACTTGACACCTCACTGCCTTCACCTCACTTTCAGAGAGATCTTTTCCCCAATCCCACTAGAGCCACTCTGCTAGAACAGTGTAGCCAATGGAAATAAAATATGAGCCACAAATGTGGGCCATATGTGCAATTTTAAATGTGACAGTAGTCACATTCAAAAGTAAAAAGAAATGGGTGAAATCAATTTCAGTGACATATTTTATTTGTCCCCCAATCCAAAATATTATCCTTCAACATATGATGAATGCAAAAATATTAATACATGTTTTATGTTTTTATATCAAGTCTTTGAAACTTAATGTGTATTTTACACTTGCAGCATTTCTCATTTTGAACTAGCCCTATTTCAGGCTCCAGTAGCTACATATGGCTAGTGGTTATCATATTACACAGCTCCACTCT
>PVKM010021429.1:0-22621 GCA_004027735.1 Carollia perspicillata
TAGGCCCTGACCACTCCAGTGGATGGTTCTCATGCTCTATCCGGATTCGCTCTTCCCAATTCTAACAGCTGATATAGTTGATTCTCAGTATTCCCTGTAGTTATGTTTACAAAGTCACTGCAAACACTGAATGAGCAAAGACTGAACCATTGCTCCTAAGAAAGATAGAGGGTTAGCCTCCTGTAAACTTCCGAACACATTTTCAGCCACCAATCAATGTGCAGGGGTACCTCGGTACTCGTCGTTAATTCGTTGCAGAACTTGTGAGGAGTGCTGAAACCGACGAGTGCCAATCAACAAAGCATTTGCTCCTGCAGGGCGGTGTCGTGACTCATACTTACAGCAAGTGCCAAGTCCCAAGTGAGCACTGAGTGCCGAAACATTTTTTTCTCATCAAAATGCAACCAGTACAGGTTTGACGAATTCTGAAGCTGACGAGTAGTGAGGTATAAATGTATAACCTTGTTTCGTGTGTATTTTTTCAAAAGACACCTTATTTAATACCATTGATTCATTCACATTGCACTCACTGACAACAGCACTGTAATTCATGCCTTATCGAACACACCTGAGTTCTCTGTACATTAAAAACACATTCCCCACGGTGCCTGGGGCTGTTCCAATCAGTGAAATCACTGATGGAAAGCACAAAAATGCAGAAACTGTGGCCCTAAATAGACCATGAAAAGGGCTCTAAGAGCTGAAACAAGTGGGCAGAGGTGTCTGAGCAAGTCCGTGAGGGACTGGGAAAAGGCCAGGACTGTTGGTTTCAGGATTGCAAACAAATGTGAGCAAGTACATGGGTTCATGCCTGTGGAATCCACAAATAATGAGGGTCGACTGTATAAGCACCCAGTTCTGAGTGACAAGATGTGTTAACGCCTCTCTCTGTTAATTCAAAGGGCCTGTGTTTTAAGCAAGAGCTCCTAAAATACAATATAATTCAGAGGAAGAAAAAACTCACGGTGTTATTACCCTTCTTCTTTTAACCAAGAAAGTATTTTTATGGGAAAATATTTATATTTCCAAAGATGATTAAAGATTTTTTTCTGGACCAGCGAAACAATAGAAAAAATAATATAGGTACATTGTGTAGATTTTGGCTTTTCACTGGAACAGTGTTTTGCAGTAATGAGAAAAATGGACATGTTTGTGGTCTTCATTGTAAATACATAGAGAGGACTTGTTTAAAATTTTTTTCTCAAAATGGTGTGATCCATTTTTTAGAAGCAAAGCAAGGTGTGCCTGTCACGTAAAAACACAACAAAATGAAAGGCTCTTTCCAAGCCAGGGGCGTTGTCTGTCCTCGGTGTGTCCAGCTGAGACTTGAAGTCGGGGGTACAGATTGACCCCCACCACCCTGCTCACCCCAGAGTCCAAGCAGAGACCGAGAGAGGCGTCTTCTTCTGTCTCCCAGGCCTGAGCTTGTCCCTTAACCTCCGCTTCAGCTCTGTCACGACGCCCGTGGGGCAAACAGCTTTGCCCTGGTCAGAGCAGCCTGGAACAGGGCTGCGGCTGGGCTGCGGCTGGGCTGTGGCCTGCCTGCATGCAGACGAGCCATTCATTAGGCAGACTGTGTCTTTTACAACACATTTCCTTCCAGGTCTTGGAGCGAAAGAAAGGTCATGCTTTGCCACTGCCTTGAATATTTTGTAAAGGATGGCCAATACAAGGGCAGGAGGTATTAGAGGGCATTTTTAGCGCTGGCTCTGCCCCTTTGCTAAAGTCAGCGTGAACTTGCTCTGATTCTTGGTGGCAAGGACCTTGCAGCCATTATTATGGCATCAGCTAGGGACAGTTTCCAGGCCTTTTTCCGTTTGTGGATGCACTGAGGGATGGCTGGAGACAAGGACGAGGGGGCTTTCCCCACCCCTCCAATCTCCCATAGCCCCCTACTCAGCCCAGACAAATGTCCCAGACCTTTGTGCTTGCCATGGGAACATAGCTTCAAGAAAAGTCTCCTTGCCCCATCCTTCTAACTGAATGGCTGCCTCCAAATCCTGCCTAACAGAAATCCTAGAGATGACTCTGTTTCCAGTGAATTTAATTTTCATCCCATTAGAAAACCTGAAGACACACTCGGAAAAACGCCTTCCAAGTTGAGTGCTGTAGACTGATACCCGTGATGATCTTCTCCTTTGGCTGCTTCCTGAATGTCGTTTTCCTCAGGGACCTGTGAGGTCAGAATTATGTGAATCCCAGGTTCTCTGGACCCAGTGCTGGGCACTGCCATTGACCACCATCCTGAAATCCTCCCGTGGGAGGCCGGGCTGACAGGGAGGATGCCCTAACAGATCCTTCAGGGGAGTGGCAATGCCATCAGAAGCTCAACAGGTTCTGTGGTTCAGCTCCAAGCTTTACATTGGAACAGGTTGCAGCCCCCCTCTTCGGATGCATGCTGACTGGAGACTGACCCACCTGCAGGCACATTTAAAGAAGAGAAATAACATTGCTTCACTTCCATGCCTTCATTCCTCAAGTATTTAATTTTTCAAAAATATTTCAATTTTCTTTTCTTCAGGTCAGAAGAATTCAGTTGGGATTATTGCATTTTACTGGAGTCCATTTGAACCAGAAAATCTTGTTTTGTTGATCTGTGGTTGAGTTACTTGCAGTGTAAGGACTCACCATTAGAAGGAATTCTAGTGGAAATAATGTGAATCAACTGAAGTCATTTGGAAGAAAATTAAACTTTCCACGAGATTGCTCAACTCTGTTGGACTCAGTTGAACAAGACTCGATTGGTCTTTTCTTACGCATGTGAACGAGCAGCTCACAGGACAGATAAATCCTGAGGACCACTCTGTACCTCAAGGACCACGACAGAGAGTTAAGAGGATGGGAAACCTTGCAGGTAACCCAAACTCCAAACCTGGTCTCTTCTCAGCATCGTGGAGTGTCTTACCATAGCAGCTAAGCTTTCCTTTCCCCTGAAGACACCATCAGCCTATGGGACGAAGGCTGAGGATGAAGTCTGAGTGTCCCATGCCACATCCCCATTAAAACCCAGTGAGTGGACCTGGGGCAAATAAGGCTGAAGGGGCCAAGAATTGCTCCTGTTGGAGCGTGTGGTGTTCCCACGGGCCACTCCTGGCCAGCCAAGCCGGCCTCAGACTCTCAGCCAGTCTTAGTACAGAGCTCCTCCTTTTAATGGGGGGAGCAGTGAAGGGGTGGTGTTCCAGATGACTTGCTGTGCTCCTCACTGCACTTCCCATCACAGACTCTTGGCAAGATAGACACATGGTATGTTTTTTATTAGATTTCCAAAGTAAAATTAATACTCCAGTCTTGGTTTTTATGGTTATAAAGCTCTCTTCTGAATCCCCTAAGAAACATCAGAGCTTTCTTTGGATCATAAAAGAGCTGCAGACGAGCTTGTTTCCCCCTTCGGTTTGCCTATTTGTGGTGAAAAGAATGTAGAGCAACGACTTTTGACGGAGAAGAGATATGATTGTGTTGGCTAGCTCCCAGTTTTGTCAACTGTCCATATGGCTTCCGGAACCCTTCCAGTCTGGTCCCCACTAAGTGGGGTGACCTTTTCAAAATGCTACGATGCCCAGCACATCACACAGTCACTGGCTCCAACCGTGTCCCACAAAGATTTGGTAAGCAAATCAATGAGAAAAATGAATACTGGTTTGCAGGTAGCTAATCCGTACTTATTTTTCTTTTAAAAAAGTTTTGTTGAGTTATAATTCACATACTATATGAGTTATAATTCACATCCCATAAAATTTACCCTTTTAAAGGATACAGTTCTGTGGTTTTAGTATATTTGTAAGGTTGTGCAACCATCACCACTATCAAATTTCAGAACATCTTCATCACTCCTAAAAGAAATCCCAGACTCAGTCACTGGCCCTCTCCATCCTCCCCTCTGCTCAGCCCCTAGAAACTACTAATCTACTTTCTACTATGGATTTTCCTGTTCCAGACATTTCTTATAAACAGAAGCATGTGCTGTAAGGCCTGCTGTGTAGGCATTTTTCACTTAGCATATTGTTTTCAAGATTCATCCATGTTATAGCATCTATTGGTACTTCATTCTTTTATATTGGTAAATAATATTCCATTGTCTAGATATACCATGTTATGTTTATTCACTCATACATTGATGGACACCTGGGTAGCTTCCACGCTTTGGCTGTTGTCAATAATGCCGCTATAGATGTGGGTGTACAAACCTCTGTTCAGGTCCCTGCTTTCAGTTTCTGACTATAGATCCCGAAGAGGAATTACTGGATCATATGGTAATCCAATTTTTTTTTGAGGAAGTGCCATACTATTTTGAACATCAGCAAGGCATAGGGATTCTAAATTCTCCAGATCCTGACCAATACTGGTTATTTTCTGATTTTTTTTAAAAATCATAACCATTCTAATGGGTTTAAAGTGATATTTCACTGTGGGTCAACATTTGTACCATCTATCTTTTTTATTTTACAATCCTACTGGGTGTGAAGCAGTATATCATGCTATTGATTTGCATTTCTATAATAATTAATGACATTGAGCATCTTCTCATGTGCTTATTGGCCATTGTCTATCTCCTTTGAGAATTATCCATTCAAATTATTTGTCCAGTTTATAACTGGCATATTTGTCTTTTTATTGTTGAGTTGTAAGAGTTCTTTACATTTTCTGAATACAAATCCCTTATCTAACCTGTGATTGACAAAGATTTTCTCATATTCTATGGGTTGTATTTTCATTTTCTCAATGGTGCCCTTTTAAGCACAAAGAAAATTTGATAAAAACCACTTTTTGTTGTTGTTGTTTTTGCTTTGGTGTCATAGGTAAGAAATCATTGCCTAACTGAAGGTCATGAAGGTTGACTGATGTTTTCTCCTAAGAGTTTTATAGCTTTTATTCTTGTATTTAGGCCTTTTTTCTACTGAGATATAATTAACATATAACATTGTATTCATTTTAAGTATACAACATAATAATTTTATATACATATATAGTGAAATGATTACCAGAGTAAGTTTCAGGATATCCATTACCGCACACAGTTACAAAGGCTTTTTTGTGTGTGATGAAAACTTAAAATATACTCTCTTAGCAACTTTCAAATATACAATACAGTATTGTTAATTATGGGCACCATGACAATGATCCATTTTGAGTTAACTTTTATATATGCTATATACCTATATTTTAAAAAATATTAGCCTAAAAATATAACAGTCTTTTTTAAAATTGAGTTTATTCCTTACTCTGAAGAAGAGAACTTATTGCTACAATGTTGGGCAATTTCCTTAACTAGCATCATTTTCTTATGAATTCTTTAAAAATACATAAGGATGTTTATATATAAAATTTTTTCTAGTGGTTAGCCATATGTACATTGTATTTAAAAATTCAGAAATTATTTGAATATTTTATGTAGAGAATCATTTAATACATTTTTTATGTCTCTAATGTGCCCTTGCAGCTTTCCAAGAAGTAGATGGTCTGCAGGGCCAAACACTGCAGCAGGTCAAGGTGAAGGACAACCAGGGAAAGGCCTCCTGGGGATGGTGGTCAGAGATCACAAGTGCTCTGTGAGAGTGCAGCTTCAGCGGAGTGGGGGGCCAGGCAGCGGGGGCCATGAAGTCACAGCTAAAGAGAATGTTTGTTGTGGAAAAGAAAGAAACAGGATAATTATTAAAAGGTACAAAAGAGTCAAGTAAAGAATTGTGTGATACGCATGTGTGTATTGAGAAGAGATGGCCTGTGAAAGGGGGAGCCTGCGGGAGCTCAGGAAAAGGAGGAATTAAAAGTCCAGTTCCCAGAGACAAACAGAAAATATGGTGTTAGGAACATAGGTTACAGGAGTAACTTGGAAATCAGAAACACCTCTATTCCTTTGAGGAGTAACTACCTACATAGAGATCTTTCAATTGACCTTCTTCCGAAAGAAGTTCAAAACCTAGAACTTGCCCTTCAGGTGCAGACAGACCTGGCTTCAAATTCTGGCCTTGCTGCTCATTAGCTGTGCAATCCTGGGCAGGTGTTTTAACTCTTCAGTTTCCTCTTCCAGAAAATGGGAACAAAAATAGACCTACCTTTTGTATGAAGATTACATGAGGTCTACATATAAAACTCTGCATAGTCATAAATTCTCAGTAGCTCTAACAAAAATTAAACACATCCATATTACTTCAACAAAGGATTCAATTGGTCAAAATTATGTTTTATTACATCATAACCCTCTTCCTACCACTCTGTCACAAAATTCTTGGCTAATATCTAAGAAGCACAACATATGATTTGTATAAATATTGAGCTTGACTTTATTCATGCTTTACAGAGTCAGATCTTTCCCCCTTCCCTTGCTCTGGTGAAACAGATGAAAGTAGCTCACATTTTAGTGAAGCAGCTTACACTGGCTGACTTGGATATAGTGCAGCCATACAGCGTATACAGCACCATGTGCTGACTTGGATATAGTGCAGCCATGCAGCGTATACAGTACCATGTGCTGACTTGGATATAGTGCAGCCATACAGCGTATACAGTACCATGTGCTGACTTGGATATAATACAGCTCTACAGTGTGTACAATACCATGTGCTGACTCGGATATAGTGTAGCTATACAGTGTATACAGTACCATGTTCTGACTTGGATATAATACAGCTATACAGTGTGTACAGTACCATGTGCTGACTCGGATATAGTGTAGCCAGTGTACACAGACATGCGCACAGTGGATCCTGAGGGATGACATCAGCACTCCATTTTGAAATCTCTTTTAGCCCCGAGCAAGGACAAGTTATTAAAACTTTTTAAGACAATATTGCCATACAACAGTTCCCCTAATCTCTGGGTAATGAAAAAACAAGCTGTTTCTACCTTCCTTGTACAACTGTACTCACTGTGGGAAAAACTGAAGAAAACTCTCCTCCCAAAGAATAATATTTTCCTTCTAAGAGAAATGAAGTTGTGAAAGAAAATGCTATTGACTTTCAGTTCCAGCAGATTGTAAAACCCCGTAACGGTGACGATGGTGAGCAATCGCTGGGGCAGTGTGTATTTATGTCAGCCAGCAACCCCTCACTCTGGTCTCTCCAGCAATGCTGGGTTTTCCTGGTCAGTACAAGTAACTGCACTGTGTTAGGAACATCGTGCTTTTCTTTTTTTCCACAATATTTTTTGTTGACTCTTTTAAACCTTTTCCTTCTCCTGAGCTCCTTCTTTTGTTTTCTTTACTGTATCCTGTTGTAATAAGAGGATTTTGTTTTTATACGGATTTGGAAAACTTCCTTCCTGGCATTCAGATTCTCTCCTCAGATGTCAGAATGAGAGATAATGGCCCATTGCTAGCCCCGGGGCAGGGGAGTGACAGAGGAAACAAGGAGAGCTGTAGTCTCCACAGGCCAGTGAGGTTGACACCCTGCATGTGCGAGAGCGGCCCAGTGTGAGCCAACAGTGCTTTACTGTTCGCCGCCGTGACACCCAGGCATTAAAATGCAAGGCTGGTGTTTTTAAAATCATCAGTATTTTTGAATCTATGCACTCTTTGCACTGTCAGTAGGTTTTCTAAAGAACTTAATCACTCCACACAGAGTTGGATTTATTGTGAATGCCAACTCTCTTGATCAAAATCAGCTTTTCTGGCTTACAACATACCTACAGTCTTTGTGAGGCAGAGTCCATCCAACAGTTTCCTTCTCATGAAAAACTAAATGTGCAATCAATAATGTTTTTAAAAGGTACCTAGGGAAATAAGGGAAACATATAACAGTGTAACTTGCCTATAAAAGAGATTTTGAAAACTAATTATTATCCTCCAGGGGCCTGCTCAAATAAAGCTTTAATTTCCAAAAGTTGCCTACATACCACAAATATTAGAATGTTAGTGCTTAAAAGATCTATGGTGGGGTAAGGAGAAGATCTTTGGGACTGCTTACTCCAACTCCCTCACTTGTTTTTTAAATTTTTTAAAATGTGTTTATTGGTTTTAGAGAGGAAGGGAGACAGAGAAAGAGAGAAACATCTATGTGAGCGAGAAACATCAGTTGGTTGCCTCTGACCGGGACGTGCCCTGACCGGGGGTCAAACCCATAACTATTCATGTATGAAGGGACCTCTAACCAACTGAGCCACAACAGCCAGGGCCAACTCCCTGGCTTACAGATCAGAGCCCAAGGAGGTGAAATGAAAGGCTCAAAGCTATTAGCTGCTGATGGGCACCGTATGACGGGGGACCCCCCAAAAACCAGACTTATCTTCTGGAGGGCAGGCCCCTTGTAGAGCAGGCTTCCCCTGCAAGGTGAGTGTTCTAGGAACCCATTTGTATCAGTGTACCAGCTGGTACTGTTGTGAGAAGCTGCATTTGGCTTTAGTAAATTTTTTGTGAAGACTCTTTCAATGTGTTTGCCTACTTCATGATGGGTGATTTATGAGCGCACCTGCCCACACCATGCTGAATATTCAGCAGTTTTTGACCAAAAAAAGCATGACCCTCATGTCTCACCCTCCCTATTCTCCTGATCTCACACTGAGTGATTTTTTTTCCCCAGATAAAAAAGTCCTCAAAGGGAAATGTTTTGCTGATGTGAAAAGGTGAAACAAAAAAACAGCAGAAGCACTAAAAGGTATCAAAATTGATGAGTTCAGAAATTATATTGAGCAGTGGGAAAACGTCTTGATAGGTCTATTGCAGCCGATGGAGAGTAATAGACCCACAATTTTTTATAAATAATTTCGGGGGTTTTGGGGGGTGTTCCCCCTTGTATTTAGAACCCACCTTTCAACCCAGTGCTTATTTCATTTCATGTCACCGTGTCTGTCCTTCGAGGGGGTAAATTAAAATATAATGGAAAAATCATAATGTTAACTTTTCCAAAGTAGAAACTAGATTTTCTTTTTAACCTCTAACACAGAGGTCCCCATCCTTTTTGGTACCAGGGGCTGGTTTTGTGGAAGACAATTTTTGCACAGACAGGAAGGGGAGGGGGGATGGTTTCGGGGTGATTCAAGTGCATTGCATTCCAGCTCACCTCCTGCTGTGCGGCCCAGTTCCTAACAGGCTGGGCCTGCTAAGGGTCAGTGCCCGGAGGTTGGGGACCCCTGTTCTAGCATTTCCTCGCCTCCTCTTGCCCTAACTTTGTCTGATTCTCTTGCTGCTAATGAACTAGTGATTAGAATTATGTGATCATGAAGAGTGGGGAAAAATTCTTTGGTAAAATTCACGTGGTATCTCATCGGGAATTTGCCACATCTCCTTCACCCGCACATTGTTTCAGCAAATGAACAGTGACCGGGCCCCCCATTACATGCAAGGCAGCACTCCCTGTAAATTATGGAGAAAAATAAAATCCTGTAAATTACACAGATACATAAAACAGTCTCTCTGCCCTTGAGATTGCTCCGAGTCTAACACTGAAGACAAGCAGGTAAATCAACAACCTGCAGTCGGCATGCTGTCAGGAAAGGGGTCGTGACTCTGGGGTCAGAGAAGGGGAAGGAGGAGGGCATTCTGAGCCAAGGGCGCCACACGTAACTGGGCAGCTGGGGAGAATTGCTAGGTCCTTCAGAGTTGCTTCTGAAACTTTAATATGCACACGGATTACCCCAAATTCTTCTTCAAGTGCAGACTTTGATTCTGTAGGTCAAGAATGAGCTCTGACATTCTGCATTGACAGTCAGCTCCAAAGTGGTATCGAAGTGCCCTGTGGCCCCCACTTCCAGCAGCTACAAGGAGCTACAGGGGAGGCGAAGGTGAGGACTTTAGCAGGAGCCTGGTAAGGTGTTTGGAAGGTGATCTTATAGAATCTGGATTTTCTCCTGCAAGTAACAGGAGTAACAAATATACTTGAGGAACTTGAAATTGATGTCGGCTTTCTGAGTTTACTGGGAGCTCAAAAGTCACTTTCACCAGGAAGCTCTCTCACTCTTCTCCTAGAGCCTGTGAATTGTCGCCGGTTCATCTATCACGCTGACTCGGCTCTAAGCGCTGAAAGAACAGGAGTGTCTTTTTCAGCATTGAACCTGCCAGCTGAATGCACCCAGCACTAACCTGGCCCACAGGAGTTTTGCCATAAACTTTTGTCAGATGATATGTTTGCTCTACATGAGTGGTTTTCAAATGTTAGCATCTATGAGAATCACCTGGGGGACTTAGGACAGTGGCGGATTCCGCCCCAGACTTTGAGATTCAGTCAGTCCAGGGTGGAGTCTGAGAATTTGTACTTCTAACGTGCTCACAGACGACGTATACTTCGTACCCACTGGGATGGCTATCATAAAAAAGGCAGACGATAACAAATGCTGGAGCAATTGGAACCTTCCTACACTGCTGGTGTGAATATGGAATGGTGCGACCACTTTGGAAACCAGTTTGGGGACTCCTCAAAAAGGGAAATGTAGAGTTGTGATGTCACCCAGCAATTCCACCCCAGCTGAATTGGAAACATGCTCTCACAAACATTTCTACATGAAGGTTCATAGCAGCATTGTTTATAATAATGAAACTGTGGAAAGTACCCACCCCAAGGCCCATCAACAAATAAGTAGCTAAAATAAAATGTGGTGTGTCTACACAATGGAATAGCATTCAACTATAAACAGGAATGAAGTGCTGATACATGCTGCAATGCAAATAAGACTTAAAAGCATTATGCTACTTGAAAGGAGTCTGACACAAAAGACCATACATTATATGGTTCCATTGATAAAAAATGTCCAAAACTGGCGAATTCGTAGAGACAGAAAGCAGGTTAGTGGTGATTGCCAGGGCTAGAGAAAGAAGGAAGTGGGGAGTGACTGGTCGTTGTAGGGAATTTAGTTTTGGAAAATATTCTGGAATTAGTGGTGACGGTTGCACGGACTTGTGAATATACTAAAAACCACCACACTGTACGCTTTAAAGGGTGAATTTCATAGTATGGGAACTATATCTCAGTGTAAAACACATTTAGGACCCTGGAACCCTACTTGGTGAGAGTAAGATTTTCATCTGTGATTTGTCCTGTCCAGTCAGGTGGCCTCTCGTCACACATGGCCCTCGAGCTCCTGCCACATGGCCAGTTCAAAGTGACCTGTGCTCTAAGTGTAAAATACACAATGAAACTCAAAGACTTAGTTTAAAAAAAAAAGGAATGTACCTTATCTAAATACATATTTTTAAAAAATTGGAATGATACCATTTTGGATATATTTCAACAAAATCTGATTGTTAAAAGTAACTTACCTGTTGATTTTCCCTTATGTTGAACGTCCTAGAAAATTCAAAATCCTGCATGTGGCTCCCACGGCAGCTCATGCAGTGCCTGCCCATGGCCGGCTCTGCCATGGGGGTCCTCTCCAGTGGCTTCTGTCTCTGTGGGGACACATGGAAGGGTTTGCATGTGGGCGCTAGTGAATCTGGGGTCGGCTCTTCGCCTTGGTGTAAAGAAAGGGCTTTGACCCCAGTGCCTCATTAGCTGTGCTACGTTAGCATGATTCAACGCGTGTAAACAGGGCGATGCAATGGATGCTTCCAGTTTTTGTTCTCTGAGTAGAAAGCCACCTGCAAAAACAGAGAGTTGTTATCTCAAAGAGCAAGGTTCTGGGCCATTATTATTTTAGAAAGTCCTTTTTGTGCCTCCTCCTAATGAGCTACACAGTGAGTCATCTGAAAAAGAAATTGGTAAGGCATAATTCTTTCCTCGTCAGAGTAATTTTTTTTCCCAAGGCTCATGTCCTGCATGAAAATATTTTTAGCCTTGACATGTGTTTCTAGATATCAGTGAAAATTGATCATAAGAATGTTCCTGGAAGGGAAAATTGTTTTTAAATGAGCTGAAGGCAAGGATTTA
Organism: Carollia perspicillata; assembly: GCA_004027735.1. Lineage (NCBI taxonomy): Eukaryota > Metazoa > Chordata > Mammalia > Chiroptera > Phyllostomidae > Carollia > Carollia perspicillata. Next base: position 11,790 of record PVKM010021429.1, read on the forward strand.
TTTAGTAGGCAAAGGAGTTAAGGACAAATCATTTAAAAGGTGTAGAAATTTCTAGCAGTGAAGAAGTTAAGCAGCTTGACTGCTTTTTAAAAAATCATATCTTTTTATTATAAAAAACAATATATGTTGCTTTGAAATTTTTCAAAATCTTTCAAAAGCAAGGAGAAGTAAATAACCAACACTCCTAATCACACTGCCAGGGATAATCATTGTTAATATATAGATGTCTGTCCTTCCGGAAGAAAAAACAAAGGTCTTGGTAAGTCAAAATTATTCTATGTAGAGAAAATTAGCCCAAATCCTATTGTTGACTATTAGTCAACAAATAGTAAAACGCTTATTTTTTCATCCAATCAAAAATAGCCACTCTACATTTTGAGAGGACAAGTTTAATTTTTATAGGTTTCGTTACATAACACTCAGGCGTTATAGTTTAGTGGTGGGGCTAATTGTAATCTTTTAGCCTTTGCTTCAGTAAAACAGAAAAGATATTTACATTACATACATAGAAGATGTGGGTGGGCATGTCTCTATACATTTTTCTTTTCGCCAGTGAGGTTGTATAAAAATATTTACCGCTTTCCTATAGGCTCACGCACGCGATGTGGCGTCCGCGTCGTGAGGCAGAAGGATAGATTATTCAGTGGGATTTTCATGGGCCCACATTTAAGTGTTTCCCCAGCTGTGTTTACAGCTTTGGGTTTCTGAGCCTCTTGAGAAGTAATCAGTTTTGATTATCTTGAATCCCAAAGTAAAGTTTCTTTTCTGGAGATTATTCTAGTTGCTAACACAGGTTACTCTGGCCTATCGAACCATCTATTAGTGCTGGGGCATCCCCAACTGAAAACGGTGGTTTTGCTTCAAGATGAAAGGAAAGATTTGAAATATGACTCAGATTCTTCGCTGCAAGAGGTGAGATCTCAGAGATTCCTTTGCTTTTTTAAAAAATTATATCTTGTCTTCCGTTTTGGTTATTTCATTGTATAAGTCTGGTCTCTTCAAAATAGTGTAAGTTCCTTTAGAGCCAAGATTCTTTTATGATGTTATTTTTTAAAGATTTTATTTATTTATTTTTAGGGAGAGAGGGTTAGGGAGGGAGAGAAACATCTCTGTGAGAGAGAAACATTGGTCAGTTGCCTTTCACACACCCCCCAACGGGGCAACAAACCCACAACCCAGGCATGTGCCCTGACCGGGAATCAAACCAGCGACCTTTCACTTTGTGGGGTGAAGCCCGGCCCACTGAGCCATGCTGGTCAGGGACCATTTTATTTTTTGCATTGGTTTATATGTTTATTAACTTTTTGTGTGTAAGTGCAATCATATATTGTACTCTTTGTAATACTTGTTTCTTGACTAATGAGAAGTACAGGTGGTATTTAAAAGTTTTGGAGATTGTAACTTATAGACAACTTCTTGTTAGGTGACTTTTTTTTTTATGTGTGACCCATGGGTGCATTGTATTTTAGGCTGCATAGTATTGAATAATTGGGTGACTTTAGATACATTCCCAGATTTTTTCTTGTTTTATAACATGAAGATACTGCAACGTTGAACTTGTACTTCAACATAGGAAGACAGTAGCTGGAGGTGACTTGGCTGCTCCTTCATCCAGGGCATGATGCTTGCACGTTTACCACACACGAGGCGTACAGATACCCACATCCCACCTGTTTTACTTATTTCCATGACCAGCAGCATCCCTGCTGGAAGGACTGGAGTTTTCATTCTGTAAGGTCTAGTCACCTCACTTGCCAGATTTGATCGACTATTTAGGTAACTTTTATAAATGACTACATTTAACATTCCTTCATTTAAACCTGCCAGCTATAACTACAGAATTACCATACTTTAGAGCCAGACTATTGACAAAGAGCGAAGGCTCTCCCAATTCCACTCTGTCAGCTTGGGCAGATCAATGAACCCATTTCCTTATGGAAATGATAGCTAACTAAATTGGTTAACTCGTGTAAAGTGCATGACAGAATGATTGGCACATTGATAAGGTGTCAGGAACCGTTAGCGGCTGCTCCTGCAGTCGCCACACTACTGACCAACGAGCTCAGTCCTCCAGCACCTGGAGACGCACTCTCTCCTGCAGGCTGGGTCTCTGAGAGCGGCCCCTGACGGAAGGGGAGGCACGAGGGAACAGGGAACGTCCGCAGGGCGGGCCAGCTGGGCCCGGTCAGCCGGCCCCCTCCTTTGTGACCCGCGCAGCACTAAGGGAGAGGAAAGTGGCAGCAGGTGTCCCATGAGAGATTCAATCTGGCCAGCACATGCTGACCTCCCACCAGCTCTCCGGTGCTGTGTGGGCGCAGGACACAGCAGGGCTGCTTTTCCACCCTCCAGTCTCGTACGAGCTTTTAAGTGTAGAGTCCCTAAGCTATTTGCGTCCACGGAGGAAATGCTTTCCTGGGTTTCTAGCGGGGGGAATTGAAAAGGAGCCTTATTATATACACAACCCTAGAAAAAAAGAAAGACAAGATAAATATTGAATCACAATGCCCAAGCCTGTGTATTCATCAGTGGTATGAGAAACCACTTCAAAACTCAGGGACTCAACCCACAGCCAGATATTACTTCTCACAACTCTGGGCGTTGGCCGAGCTTTGCTTCTGCAGGTTTTGCAGGGATCGCTTGTGAGGTTGCTTTCAGCTGGAAGGTCTGAGGGGGCCGCACCCACATATCTGGGAGTAGGCCGTCGACAAGAGCCTCCGTTCTCTCCTTAAGGGCTCTCATTCACCCGTTGGCTGGCCTGAGCTTCGTGACAGCAAGGCCACCTCAAAGTTTCAAGAGGACAGGAGTGGAATCTGCAAATCTCTCAAGACCTCGCCTCTGGAACCGCATCCCAAGGCCGGGCCAGGCCGATTCACAGGGGTGGAGAAATAGTGCCCATGTGTTGATGGAGGAAGCATATCACATTGCAAAGGGGTTGGACACAGAGTCAGGTAACCCCCGCTGTGTACAAACCACACCAAATAGCAGGTTTTATTTCTCCATGACTCGCTGGAGGCCATCCTTATCCTCGTCCGCCACAGCCTACTGATGCTTCGAATTGTAGCATTTTCTCTAGAGCGTTTCTGTCCCTCCTGTTTGTTTCCACGGTTAATCAGTTTCAATTGTCATGGCCCAGCAAGGGTCAACGATTTGAGGAAAAAGGAAAACTACATTTCTCCCTCACTCTCCGAGTTGCAGTGAGGCAGGTGAACGAATTTAGGAATGGCTCCAGAAGTCAGCTTCGCGTAAGATGAAGAGAGTACATGTTTGAGTAAGGGAAAGGAGCCAGACTCTGGGACAGGGCCACACCTCTAGGGTCTTCCCTGCACCTGGAGCTTTCTTTGAAGTGAAGGAAACTGCTCCACCACCAGGAGGCTGAAGGGGGCAGACAGATGTGAGCCGGGAATGTGAACTGGCCAGCACTCCGTAAACATCGAGGAGGGGACAGACTCCTGCAGTAAACAGCGGGAGCTGACTGCAGGCATCTCAAGGTCGCGTTCCTGCCTTCTTAGGTTTTACTTCACGTGTGGCCCTGGTGAAGTTCACCGTTTGCACAGCTCTACACTTCTAAGGCCTGTGTCCTAAAGAGCAATTGGTCATTTCCTCGGGTGCCCGTAGCAGAGCCCTTCACCTTCTGGTTTCTCTGTTGTGGAGACAGACACATGGCCTGACCCCCCCAGGGCCTCTGCCCATGATGACATGACTTGCTCTACTTAGAAATGTTAGCCTGGGAGTCATTTCAAGAAAGGAAATACGGACAAGGAGAGATAGAGGTAGAAACCCCAAAGGAAAACTGTTTCCAGAAGAATGTCAGAGCCTTTCTGAGTGCCGTTTCTGAGATGAAGCACCACGCCTTGGAAGGAGAAGCCTTAGACTTGAGTGTGGGAATCCCAGAGTGCGCAATTCTCTCCCGGAGGACACGTTGGTGCGGGAGGACAAACGCAGCAGCGAACTTTCCAGGAAAGCAAGAAGTTGTCCGTGAGACAGAGTCCCTCTGACTGGCCTGGCCAAGTGCATTCTTTGCCTGAACAGCAGGCATTCAGACATTTTCACAAATGCACATGCATGATCAATTCAAGCATAGGTACGTGTGTGGTCATGTGTAGGTGGTCTTTCTGTTTGTTTTCCTTTTCTGGCTTGGCGCCTTCTTTTCTCTTCCACACACATCAATTCCCAACCCACCCACATATCCAGATAACCCATATTACAATAATCTGGTCCCGCCCCGGCCAGGTGGCTCCATTTGTTGGAGCATCATCCACCACACCAGAAGTTTACGGGTTCGATCTCCGGTCAGGGCACATGCCTGGGCTACAGGTTCAGTCCCTGGTCAGGGCACACACAGGAGGCAACCAATTAATGTTTCTCTCACATCAGTGTTTTTCTCTTTCTCTCTCTCCCTTCCTTTCTTTCTAAAATCAATAAGTATATCCTCCGGTAAGGATTTTTTTAAAAATTGGAATGGCCATCAGAAATAAATTATTTTCTATCTGTGAAACCATTGCCCAAAATTTTAGGCAATATGATAATCTGTGTAATTGGAGCTGATTTTTAAAATATTGAACAATCAGTACAATCCATCAGCAAAGCAGAACAGATGTGACCGATTGGAACAGACCTGGCACCGCCCTGGGGCAGACACCAGCTGAACACCTCCCTTGCCTGCAACCCCGTAGCAATTCTCCATTTGTGCCCACATGCTTCTTATCGCTTTCCCCCTCCAAACTGTAGTTTGGTCACGTGTGCATTCGTTCAACAGAGACATTATCAAGCTTCTTCGTGTGTTCTCCCCACCTTTCTCAGGTCCTGCTCTTCTGTCACTCACACAGGTATTCTCTCCACTAAAGATCCTTGCCCATTCAATCCCCTCTGTTTCTCATAGGATCCAGACCAGCCCCTAATGGTGGTGTCGGGACCACAGACAGCAGAGCTCACTCATTGCGTTTGGATCCCTCCCTGTGTCACCACACAGGGTAACTTCATTTCCATTACTCTGGGCAAGTGCACTGGCAGACCTGATTTCTCACGCTCTCCCTCTTTCCATCACACATGTGGGGATCCTGAGGTTTCCTGATGAGGATCCACTTTTGCTTATATATGAAATCTTATGTGATCATTTCTAGAGGTGGACCATAGAGCTAACAGAAGACAGCCATTTCAGCAGGAATAAAGAGGGTGGGAGGTACGCAGATTCTATTGAATGGGGTGATTTGTGTGTGGGGTGGGGGTGGTGGCTGGCAGGGAGAAATAATAGTAATCAGTTTGGAGAGTTTGCTCTGAAATGACTTGTACTTGGGACTGGCCTGTTGGTGACCCCTGGCACGTGGTTCCTGGCTCCTTTATTCTAGAGAAGATGCTACCTCGAGATGAGTTGAGGATAGACTAGGAACCTCACAGATCTTTCATCTCCAAGTTCAAAGGTGTGTGCAGCAGTCCCTAGGGGCAGAGATGAGGAAGGAACATACCTAGCACAACTATGGTCCCCTCTGCCAAAACCCCACAGCTACATGAACATTGAAGAATAAACATCCATGGTACCATGCAGCTGGCTTGCTGCCACACTCACCATAGTTGCAGCTGAGAGTTTCTAGGTAGATGGACGGAACATGAACAGTGTTAATCCGGGTGCAGCCGAATCACCTGGAAGAACTGGCTTCCCTGGGGAGACACTTGAGTGAAAGTCACCAACATGGTGGTGTGAGTTTCCCTGTGGCCAGACCTGTCAAAGCTGCAATTCCAGTTCGCCTCTCGGGGCGACTCAGAGAAAGTGGGAGAGGACTGGAAGGGCGGCCTCTCCTCTTGCCAAATGGACCACGCCACTTCAGGGGTACAACCTGCACTGGAGGAACCAGCCTGGCAACCCTGGGCTGATGGCCGGCCCTGATATTGACAAAGACTCATGCTAAGACTGGACAAACAGGGAACCTGGAGATCTGGAGCTTCTGTTACCCAGACTGACTACTAACACAGCTCCTAGCTCTCAGCTCTTCATAAAGGTTAATGGAATGGAGCTGTGTGGGTTTGAAAAGAACATGCAAGCCTCTTTGGGCATGCTTTTATCCTGGGGGAATGCGTTCCTGCAGTCTCACCCGTATTCTGGACCCTTGGCTGCAGCAGAAATTAGCGTTTGCAACACAGGATTAGCTGATCAGTGATGGTCCATAGTGACAGCTACCCTGCCATCTCATCATTGGCAAAGGCTAGTAGGAGGGGCAAATATTTGTAATAATCTAAACTTTGGACTGAAGTGCAGCTTCCATGCTGAACTTGAAAGGAAATGGCTGTTCCCGGGGTCGGAGTTACCAGACTTGGTCATGGAGAAGCCCTCTCACCTCATCACCTGACCCGTGTCCACTGCTCCACCTCGCTGTGGCTTCATGACCACCAAGAAGTCTACCCTGGTTTACTTCACATGCCTCATCATGGCTTAGTGGCAGGTGCTCATGGAGAATTCACCTCTCAGAGGGCTGAAAAAAGAAGGCAGCCAATCCAGTGCATTGTCCAAGTTGAAAAGGTGCATCTTCATCTACCAACGATCTGAGAAAAGTTAAATGCACTTTGATGAGACTCTGTTAGCCAGAACGTGACCGAAGGGCCATCGCCCATTAATGGTGAGTGGTTTTCATGATATTCTCTTTCTTATACACATTCTTTGACTTAGGGAAACTAAAGTTTGACTTCTTGGCAGTGATCCCTGTTTTTTGAGGACCTGCCCTTTCTTGGATGGAAGTGAAAGTTCCCCACCTAGAAAGTTGGCCTCTTCAAGCTTCCCACACCCGAGGAGGCCAGCAACAGATCCTCCTGTTGCCTTTGCCTTGTCCACTCCATCCTGGCCCGGGACATTTGGTTTCGTGAGTCACTTTACGTTATTAGTTATTATAAGTTTTCAACTCCCTCAGGAAAAGTTTGAAGGAGTTGGGCTCTTCAGCCTGGAGAGAACATGCCGTTAAAGAGCAATTATGTGGAGGGTTGTTGTGAGGGAAATAGCAATTTGTTCTTCTTCACTGAGGACTGAAGATACAAAATATGAAATTAAATGGGATTCAAATTACACAATATTTAAAGAGCTTCCGGGGTTTGAGGTGGGAAATTTTTAAAAAAGAGGTACACTGACTTTGTCAACTCCACTTGAAAAGCATTTCCATGCATCTACGTACCGATGTTACTGTCACCTGAGGGCACAGGTCTTTTTCAAGCTGTTTTCCCAAGGTGCCAGCCAGTCTTACTGGGGGCACAAAACTCTGAGCCCGCATTTGAGAAGTAGTCTTTCTACCCATTCAGAGAACCCACCTCTGCATCTGTGAGAATGGTCGAGATGTAAGAGGCCTGGGGTCCTCTGGGTGGCACGACACGCACAGGATCTAGAAGCCGGTCAGGTCTCCATTCCCGTGGGCCACCTTCTCTGGCTGGCCCTGCCTGGCAAAGGGCCAAGACAAGGCCACGAGGGCTCCTGAGAAGATTACGGGCTCTGAAGTCAAGAACCACACTCCAGCATTGGCTCCATCGTTTATGAGCTGGGCAAACTTGGGCAAGTACTTTTTAACCACTTTAAATGAGAAGATACAAGCCCACCTCCCTCCTTCATGCACTGCACCTGTACCACTTCTTTATCAGGGTGTTTCCACCTTGTGCTTTCATCATTGGTCTTGACCTCTGCCTCACTATGGACGATGAGATTCTAAAAATAGATTTCTCTCATCCTTGACCCTGACGAGGATATCAATGGGGCTTAATAAAGTTGTTGAATAAGTGAATGAATGAATTATGGATGTCTCAATAGTAGCATTATTGTGAAAACTAGCTCTATGCGCGCTGGCCGTCTGCAGAGGAGACAGTCTTTTAAAAACACAGTCAGTAGGGTCTGGGATGGGAGTAAAAGACAAAAAACTGTACTGAAAAACAATAAAAAAAAGAAAGAAAAAATAAAAATAAAAACACAGTCAGTAAAATAACTGCTGGAGAAGCGTGAGTGGAGAGCATGGAGCAGACACGAACGTCAGGGAAGCTTCTGTGAAGAAGGTGGCACTTGAGTGGAGCCCTGAAGATGGAGTAGGAGTGTCTCAGGCTGAGGGAGGAGTGATTCCTGAGTCTCAGGCCTGCCTGGGACCAGCTGGGCATGTTGGACAAGGTGATTTACCTCTCAGTGACTCAGTCTCTTCACCTGTTAAGTAGAGTTTGCTCCTGGATTCTGTAAGAGAACACAGATGAAATGCGTAACACCAATCCAGGCAATAAGGAAAATGGACCGTAAGTGTTAGGGTGGTGCTGCATGGGGAAAAGCCAGAAGTGAGATCCTCTGGTTGTTGTGGGAACCACGAACAGCCAGATTCAGGGGGGTACCTAAGGAGGGACACCAATACACAGTGCCTCTCTTTCCCACATGGGTTTGGAATCGTTTGAGAAACTTCCAAAGAGTAATTATGGAGACCAAAATATCACTTTTAAATGGCACGGTCTAAATTGGAGAACAGGGCCTGAAACAAGGAAAAGCAGAGCTTGAAGCCATCCAGACTGGGCGGATCTGGAAGCTTCTCAGACAGCAGCCTGCCCGGGAAAGGCTCAGAGCCTGGAGCCGCTCAGCAAGAGGCTGGCTCACTCTCACTACAGCAAAGGGAGGGGCGACACTGAGCTCGCCTGGTTGTGCTTTCCCGTTTTTCACGGGGACTCCTACGGGCAGAGCGTGTAAAGGGTGGGGCGTGGCCAGAGTTTGCTTTGGAAACCACTTTTCTGTAGACTTGGGGTGTGGGGGGTGCACCCCTTTCACACAGTGTTACCAGGGCATGGGGTCTGGGGCAGCATGTGTGAATGGGAAGGAAAGGAGAGGTGATGAGGTCTGCCAGGCAGGCAGGGGCGATGCCAGAGAACTGAAGGTGGGATGACCACTGACAGGCAAGGAGAGGCGCTGGCCTATTAAGGAGAGTGCCAGTGCCGCTGGCATTGCAGAACATGCCTAGTGCCAACAGTCTCTATGCTTATAGCAAGAGGGAGGGCTGCTGCCATGGCTCCTCTGGAAGATGAGGAAGCTGGCAAGGCAGTGGGATCTGGGCCAGATAGGCTTGAAGTGACAACATTAGGGAATATATATTCTTGGGCCACCTCCAGGAGTCCAGAACCAGGCATTAGAATTAATTAAGAGGAGAAGACCAAGTTTGAGTAAGGGAGTAAAAACCCCAATGGTTGAAAGAATAGCAGAGATTAGCATCCTCAGATTTTTTGAAACGGAAGATTTGGAGGTGATATAAAGATCCGAGGGGTGGCCCTGAGAATGGGCAGCTTAGGAGGAGTAGGTGCAGAGGTCAAGGATGCTGGGAGAGGTCAAAGATGCTGGAAGCCCTCAAGATGGGGGCAAAGTTACCAAGGAGGACAGACCTTTTACATCTTTGAGAGGGGGTATTGGGCCACTTGTAGTGGGTATATAGAGAGGAACCAGTAAAGAAACAAAGATAAGACAACCTCCAGCACAGCTACAACCATCGCCAAGATGTTGACTAGCTGACCTGGTTTGCATAAGAATGGAGTCACAGAAACATAAAGACATTTACAGTGGTGGAATATAGGGCTCGTGAAAATTATAGAGACAGCAACAATGAAGTATTTTTTTAATTATTTCTAATAAAGAGAACTACGCTGGCCAAAAATGTGTGTAGTAAACCTCCACAAAATGTGAGCCATCTCTAATAACTGAGGTACTCCCTCTACCCCCAAAAGCACACAAACCAGATGAGTGTCTGCTCCTAAACTGTAGGTCCAAAGAATCTCCTAGAAGCTCATCTGCAAACCAGGCGGCACGCAGGCTGAGTTTTTGGGAGACATGCAACCTCTCCACATCCACAGGACCAGATGGCGTCTATCACGTCAGCTGATATTTGTGATTATTGCTGTTATTTTCCATAATTGCCCTTCAGGGATCTGCTTCTTTGCATCATGTTAAGTGCTTGTAATTAGCCAATGAAAGATTTGGAGCTAAGGTAGTTTTCAAAAAAAACTGAGAAACTGAGGCCAATATGATGGCATGTATACAATAATTCCATTCTCATCATGCTAAATACTTTCAGCCAAAGACACTATTTCTAGAGATGCCTTTTATTAAAGTCAGATGGAATATGTTCACTTTTGTTGTGGCATTCAGTTTTCTTAGACAATGCTACAAATAAGCCATGAGAGGGAGAAAGAAAAAGAAAGGAAGGAAGGAAGGAAGGAAGGAAGGAAGGAAGGAAGGAAGGAAGGAAGGAAGAAAGAAAGAAAGAAAGAAAGAAAGAAAGAAAGAAAGAAAGAAAGAAAGAAAGAAAGAAAGAAAGATTCTGACGAATCACGAGGCATGGACTTAGCAGTATGTTCATTGCCAGGGGGAATCCTTGAGAACGCCAACTTTCATTGTGGTGATTTAGAAGGAAAGAGCTTTAAAAACAGAACTTCTTTCTCCCTTTATATTTCTCTGTCAAGATATATAAAAGAATTCAAACTAATCAAAAAGCCCAAGTGAGCTGGCTGGTTAACTGAGACAACTCCGACCTCGAGTTCAGAGAGCTTTCTAATGCATTCCACCTGTCTCCTCAAGGAACGAAGTTTGCAGGTTGTACTGACGGCAAAGCAGCCTTGCTTCTAAAGAGATAGATGCTCGTATAGTAGCCGAAATGGTGTACCCTGGAATTTTAGCTCAACGCTGAAAACACTGACATTCTTAATAAATCACCCCAGGCCCAAAACACTGGGTTTCTTTCTTCCTTTTTTTTTTTTCTCAAAAGCTCTTTAATCATCACGAGAGAAGCAGCCAGCAGCACTATGAAGACCTAAAGCAGCCAGTCCTTGAGGTTCCTTGTAATCTGGTTCCACCT